>JAAEAF010014416.1:0-95856 GCA_011037195.1 Triatoma infestans | reverse complement strand
CGGAATTTCAACAACATGTTTAATTCTAATTAATATTATTTAGATGGCAGAATTGTCTAATAAACTGAAATAGCACTTTAGATGAAAACCTAACCCCACCCCTCCCCCAAAGTGCCCTTCAGTGCATTTTCCCGGAGAAATGTTTCTAATAAAAGTTGTAGCTCTTTGTATGTGTGGTTGATGTTTAAAGTTTAAAGAAAATCGTCGGAGCGATTTTTGAGAAAATCGCAAAAAAGTAAAAAATCCAACTAGTAAAGTGGTACTTCCGGTTGAGGAATTTTTACAGATAACGTACACTCAGATCCCATGGTGACCTCTAAACGGAATATCAAATTTCAACTTTCTACGATTTTTCGTTTTTGAGCTATGCTGTTCACATACATACATACACACACACACACGGACACACACACACACAGACCATTTGCTAAAAACCACTTTTTTGGACTCAGGGGACCTCAAAATGGATATTTCCGGTGAAAACTCGATATCGAAAATTTGACACGATTACAATACTTCCTTACTAGGAGTAAGAGAAAGTAAAAAAACAAGTATGTACGGCATGGATAAGTTATCCGTCTTCCGGAGGTTGATTTTCGATCAATTATTGTGAACCGTGAACAGTATTAATAAGGAAAATAAAAAACAATAAACAAAAAAGTAGAAAAATAAATAGATAAAATAACTTAAGAACACACTATCGCTAACTATAAAGTTTGTCAATTACAATTTTGAGAACTGGAGTGAGAGAAAGTTGTGTGAGTGTTCCACACCAGATTTTTTTTTTTTTTTATTATTATTTTACCAAAAAAATTGAATGTAGATAGTTATGCGGAATTTGTGGCGTTAAATTTCAATCGTTATGAAAATATGCAGTTGATTCAGCGTTATTGGTGCGCTCTATTGAGCTACAATATAATCTCTTCTCCAGCTATCAAGGTTTGTAGGTAGGTTATTATTTCCCCTCCACCTTCACCATGACAACAACTATTTATGTTAGGAATAAATTGTAAAATTTGTCATTTTATTTTATAAATGGGGTAAAATCAGATTCATCAGATTTTTTTAAAACAGCACTAACAATTTTAGATGTACAACACATATTCAACCCATCCATATATTCAATCTAGCTTTTATATTACCTAAATATATTAAGAACTGCTTCAGGAACAAATGCCTGGTATTGTCTCTTCCACTACGGCCAGCCGCCAGTTCATTCTTCTGGAATTCTCCTTTTCTACTAGCACTAGACCTCCCACTTTCAAGTTCTTTGGCTGTCTTCTTCCCTTCTGAATTAAGAGTGAGAGATATTCTTCTCGAAATCTTCTCTTGAGGCATTCTCTTAGGATTTGAATATACCTTAGCCTTTTGCGCAGACTAGTTCCATCTATTCGATCCAAATCGGGAACATCATTATTAGGCAAGCCCTGCAGAAAATAAGCTGGTGTCAACGGCGTAGGTCCATAGAATCCTCCGTAATATATGTATGTGGGCGATTATTGATCAAAGCTTCACAGTAGGGTGTTCAACTCTTCATAGGTCACTACCGCATTCCCCACATGCTTCTTCAATAATTCTTTGATGGATCTGACCAACCGCTCCCACCATCCGCCCCACCATGCTGCTGTCGGTGGGCTACTTCCATGTTATCCTCTTCGTAGTGGTGAAGGTATGAATCTTCTTCCAATCTAATTTGAGTAGCGCATTATAAGCGCCTCTAAAATTCGTGCCACTATCTGAGTAAATGGTGGACACTCGTCCCCTTCTGGCAACAAACCTTCTCAATACTGAAATGAAATCTTCTCTTGACAATGTCCGCACAATTTCTAAGTGTACTGCTCTGTAAACTGCACATGTGAACAAAACAATCCAACACTTCTCTTGGTTTTTCAAAAATAGTAGACCGGCCAAATCTACCCCTGTAATTTCAAACGTAGCCGTGCAGGTATTCGGTCTACAGGTAATGGTGAATTTGGTACCTCCAGAGCTTTAGCATTTACTTTCCGGCAGATTATACACCGTCTTATTAATTCTCTATTCTTAATAATTCTCTTCACCGTCTTTCGCGCTTTAATGATCCAAAAATTTTTCTCGCAAAAGCGTCATGAGAATATTCAAGCCAACGTGCTTTCTAGACACATGTTCTGTCTACATTAGTTTATCCACCAAAGGATGTTTAAATACACTAAAGGATATTTGAAACCATCTAATTCTTCAGAAAGAGTAAGTCTACTTTTCACTCTCCAAATACCCCTATCATCTTGCAACTTCTGAAGATTCTTGAAATTCTGACTCATCAAATATATAACTCTGCACAACCTTCCATAATCGTAATTCGGCCTCCCGGTACTCTTCATAAGATAGATTACCGTTGAGTCGCGCTCCCTCCTTTCCTGAGTTGTGGGCGAATCGCAGCATCCAACCCACCATTCTTACTGTTTTTATATAATTCGAAAAGTATAAAAGTTGCTGGGTAAAATCATGTTTCTCCATCGATGTCGACGTGGCTAAAGTCTTTCTTCTCTCCCAATCTATTTCAACTCCCGATGATACCACTTCCGCTTCTGGTCATTCATCCGGTGGTCTCTTCAACCACTCTGTCCCTGCCACCATTGAGAATCCAATAACATTATGGGACTGCAACCTCTTGATGGTAGGTCAGCCGGATTGTATATTCCAGGGATATGTCGCCAATCACTCGGATTACTATGTTCTCGTATCTCTTTTACCCTATTAGAAACAAAGACATTCCATGTCCCTCCACTTTTATCCAAGCCAGTATAACTGAGGAATCAGACCAAAAAACACTGGTACATCGTGCAATTTCAGTGTTTGTTTCACTGTGGAGTACAATCCGGTGGCGATCACGGCACCCATTAATTTCCAGGCGCGGAATCGTAATCTCTTTTAACGGCGCTATTCTTGATTTGGCGACCACAACTGTATGACGACATCTCCTTCAATCTCGCTTCGCAGAAAAACACATGCCGCAAATGCTACTGCACTTGCATCTGCAAAAACATGGACACTCTTGGACTCACTGCAAGCATCTGACGGACTGAGCTTTCTAGGTATTCTACACAGCTGCAAATATTCTGCTCCCTTTAACCAGGCCCAAAATCTTTCGCTGATATTCTGCGGCAACTCCTGATCCCAGACTAGCTTCAACTTCCATGTCTCCTGCAGCAATAATTTCGGAGCAACCGTGGCCGGACAGGTATGTCCTACGGGATCAAAAACTCGCAGTGAAACTGCTAACAATATTCTTTTCTGAAGTGGATATTTCACTTCAGTAAGCTTTGAAGTGTCAATATCCATCGAGAAAGAACATCATAGGTTCTCGTTTAGGCTCTTGTCCCACATCAATCCTAAAACAGGTACTTCCTCGGCTGCACCTCTTTCAGAAAAGTGCCATTCTCTCAAATTGAAACCTCCACTTGCCATAAGTTATTTAGCCTTGTTTCATCAACTCTTCCAGTTCCCCCCTATTTTTCACGCTTATAACGAGGTTGCCTCTAGTTAAGAAGGAGTCCTCTAGTTTCCTCGCTACTTCCTGCTGTTCTAACGGTGCTTCCCTTAAATGTTTCTGTGTAACCGCACCCAGAAGAAACGGACTACATTTTATGCCAAAAACTACTCTTCTATGACGATATACCTTGATGAGTCCTTCTTCATAATTCTCCCACCAAAGAAACTTCAAAATGATCTATTTTTTTCTGCGAGAACAATTTGCAGAAACGCCTTTTCGATGTCTGCATATACTACAATTTCATGTTGTCTAAATCTCATTATCATTGTAGGAATTAGTTCTATAAAATTATTGCCTTTAAACAGACAAGAGTTCAAACTATTACCTTCGGAATCTCTTGCTGATGCATCGAATACAGGTCTTATTTTCGTAGTCACACTGTTATGCTTTATAATGGCGTGATGCGGCAAGTAATGTCCATATTCGTTACCGTTAACTATCTCAATAATACCTGACCTTTCCCTGTCCTCCAAAACACGTTGGTAGTTCTCAAAATTGCTTGTCGCCTTCAACCTTTTAGACAGCGACATTAAACGCTTCTCCGCTAAAGCTTTATTATTTCCCAGTGGTGGGTGTCCTTCAATCCATGGCAATTCTACTTCATACTTCCCCTTTTCGTCGCGTCTAACACTTTTTTCAAAATGTTGTAATGCTTCCACTTCTTGAAGTTTCTGCGTTTTGATTACTGCTGGATCCCTAATACCCAAAACTGCTAATCTCCACAAATCCGCCAGCGTCTCTCCATTAAACAAGTTGGCAAGAGTAGTGTGGGAGCTTGTCTTGGTTAGTCCCATGACTGTCCAGCCGAGCCTAGATCGACTGCAAAACAAATTTCCATCAATGGGCTCTAATTTTCCTGTCAGAATCTGTCCCATGACATCTGCTCCTAATAACAATACCACCTCCCGATTTCCTCCCCCACTATCACTCAATTGTATTCTCTTCTTCTTCAGCATCTCTAAACATTTTCTGTCTTACAACTTCCGGGACATCACCATAAATTTTAACATTATCTAAAACCTGCACTTCGCATGAGAAGCCACGGTCAAATTCTCTAGTCTGACTTTGTAAACGTTATGCACGACTTGTTTTGTTTCTACACCTCCAAAAAGGCTGTGCGAGAAAATATCTTCTCTTTCTTTTAGTAGTTTTAATTTCTGAGCACAATCTTTTTTGATGTAGGATTTCTGAGAACCCGAGTCTATGAGTGCTTTAAAATTAGTTCTCTTCCTGGTCCTCTAACTTTGACACTCAATGTCTGGAGTAGTGTAACTCCTGCAGAATTGCTCTGCGCAAAGAACGTACCAGATGAAGCAGGTATCCTTTTCTCGTCCTCCGGAACTTTCCTTTTATCTGTAGTCTTTTCACTTCCTTGGAATTCTGGACATATCACTGACAAATGTCTCTTATTACAAATAAAACACTTTACATAGGTTCTACACCTACGGGAAGGATGGCCAGATTTCAAGCATTGAAAGCAGGGCTTCGTGCTAATTTATCCCTTCTCTGTGACACCGTAAGCCCCTTTGCTTTAAAACAATCATATGCTCTGTGTGAAGATTTGTTACAAAATACACAGGCTGTAGCTGCCACAGAAATCAAGGCTGCCGCTGAGGGTGTTCTCTGACCTTTGGAAGTACCTTGGCTTTCAATTTCCCTTTTCGTAAAACTAGTACGCTTAAAGCTAACCTTTCTTCACTTTCTACCTCCTCTTTTAGAAAAGTCAAAAGTCTTTCTAATGGGTTATATTTTTCTGCTTCATCTTCTATATTCTTCATAGTCTATATTCCTTCCTCCGTTCTTCTCTTCCTCTTCCAAACTTGGAACATTTCTTCCGGTAAAGCTGACTCTGCTAATGGATAAAGAATAAAAGAATATTTTTCTTTACACCAAGTGTTTTTAACGCCTTTAATTGACTTTCTAATTGATCAAAAAGGTCACTAATATTACATGCATCTATTTTTGTTGCGTGTTGTAGACCTAACTTGAGTAAATCTCTAATGTAAATTGCTTTTAATAACTCTTCTCTACCAAACTTTCTTTTAAACCTGTCTACAGCTACTGTATAATTTTCGGCCGAAGTTGGTAATCTTTCAATAAATTTTCTAGCCTTCGAACCTTCCTTAGTGGAGGGTGCTGAAATAGGATAAGAGATCTATCAATAAGATACAGAAATTTATCTTCTGGTCTCAGCTCATTATCTTCATGAATACTTCTAAACTGAGACCAGAATCCAATCAATTCCTTTACCTCCTCAGTAAACTGCTTTAACTGTATTTTGGGAGTCGTAAACATTTCCTATTTCTAGAACTAGTTGACCACCCATCTTCTGAAGGACTCTTAACTGAGCGACTACTAGCTGACTATATTTTGTACTTATTTCTGCCCACCTATCATTGTATGTCATTTCAGTATCCAATTCATCACCTAACTCCTTTTCAGTAATATTAGCTTCAAGAAATAACATGCTTCTTATCTTTTGGTCTAGGTCAAAATAATTCGCTCTTACTTCCAATTGTTTGTATCCTGCTTCCAAATTCGGTTAATCTATTGACCGCTTTCCTTCCAATTAATTCGCCAAGGTGGTAAATAATCTTCTCCACTGACTTCCCTACACTAATTCTCAGCTTTTATTGCTTTTAATTCTATAGCACTCATTATCCTTAGTTCCCCACTTTTAGGGATGCCACTATTTTATATTACCTAAATATATTAGGAACTGCTTCAGGAACAAATGAGGCTTGAATTAGTTTAATAACGCAGCTTATTCAAAATGTACTTTCCTTTATTAAAGTAAAACAGATCGTTATTAAAACAGCACAAAAATATTCTTACTTTTTTCTCATTAAAACCTTCACTTTATTTACGGTTACCCTGTTTCCTTTAACCTTGTCTCACTCTAGTGAGCAGACCCCGTACTGAGCTAAGCAATTTCTTAACACAACACTAACAATTTTCTTTAACTTGATACAACTAGACGCACAGGTTTGAATTCTGTAAATTTGACAACATTTCTTACAGCGGTAGAAGAAATGTAAGAAGTTATTGAGGGGTCTTAATTACCTCTGGTATGTTATGTTTTACCAAATAGCGTAAAAATAGTTGTATCTTGGATAAAAATGTACTCATGGTGATGTCTCTTCTAGTGTAGTGTATAGTATGTAGCGAGAACTGCTTATAAATACATTTTTAATATTTTACGGACCTTCAGTAATCTCTTTTACGAGGGATTTCGCCCCTCGTTCCCCCGAAGACCCCCGCAAAAAAAACAGCCGGTCAAAGTCGAAAATAAGTGGATCGCCGTTCTAGTTTCCCGCGCTTAAACGACCATAATGCAAAAGTTTAGCCATATATATGTTGTTAATTTAGAATTATTGCAATTTAGGAATGGAATAAAATATTTATTGCTTAAAAAAAGAAAGTAATATGATAGATTCTTTATATACATATTAAGAGACATGTTCACTTTTAATATTCTATTATTTTGTATGTAGGCTGACATTGATTTTTCTTTTCTATTGTGAGGGTATCAAACTATAGGAATCGTTATTTACCGTTAGCGTTAATGTTATTTGCAGATTTAACGAATGTCTTGCATCCAAAGGGCCCGTAATATAAGGTACCCACTTTTTATTCTGCTTTTGTATAATAAGACCACTTTCTGATGTTGATGTTACTACTGATGGGCTTTCCGTGGGAATAACAGAATTTGGGACATCCGTTATATTATTTCCTGCATGGCAAGCAGTTGAGGATTCGTCATTAATAAAGGATTCACAATATTTTAAAGTCTTTGGAATTGTAAATACTTGCTCTTTATTGAATCCAATACTTGACTTTTTAAACATTTCATTACGTAAATTCTTAATTCTGTTTCTATTAAAAAATAATTGTGTTAAATTTTCCGATTCAGCATCTGGTGAATCAGTAATAGAAGCAATTGTATCATTATTTGATTCTTGTTTAATTTGTTTTCCATAGCTTTTATTATATTTAGAAATTTTTCTAACTTGTATTTGATTTAAATTTACTGGTTTTATCTTCTTTATTGGACTACTTTTTAATTCACTTTCCCCAACGTTTTCTCGTTTCACTGATGTATCCTGTAATTTTATGTTAATCAGTTCTGGATGCAATAGATCTAATGATGTTATTTTAAAATTTTTAAACGGATAAAAAATGTAATTGTCAGAAACATTTTTCGAACCGTATGCATTACGTTTCTGTGTATGAAATATTTGTGGATATTCAGTTTGTGATATGTGTATAAAATTTTTTTCTGAATCACTTTTTGAGGAAACTGGAAGTTCGTGTTCTTTTTGGTTAAATGACAAATTCGCTAACCATTTTGACAAACTTTCTGGATCCAAGGCTAAAAAATAAATTAATAAATAAATAATCAATTTATATTAATGAATCAGTTTTTAAACATTAACTGCTTACCTTTCTTAATACCAAAAATAAGTGGTTTTCTATTTGTAATGGAATAAATATCTTTTGATTGTAGATCATTATGGTTATTTTCCAAAGATGCTGAGGGTGAACCCCTGTAAAAAATTACTAATCAACATTAAAGATGTTAATATATACATTATTTTAACTTAAAAAAAAGTACCTATATACCTATAGTTATCTTTCCACCTATATTTTTTGTTATGTCTTTTACTGAAACTTAAGCCAATACAAATAAATGTTAACAGAACAATTCTAAAAACTATTTGAGGCCACATAGCCAGCTGCTAGAGCAAAATTATTGTATTAAAATAATTAATTTTCAAAATCATATGACATTATTCAACTATAATTTTTTTAAATTTGGAAATCACTTAAGACATTGTTAAACAGAATTGAGATCTATGTGTAAGATTTTCTTCTGAACTTAATACTCGTTCTGATACATACCTCGTTTACTAATGTATTCTTAATTGATCTTTAGCGACTATTAAATCATCCCGAAAAAATTCTTATAATTAAATTATCATCAATCTATCGTTATGTCGCTTAAAATTTAGGTTTATTTTTAAATAATTAGTAATTTAATTTTTTTTTGGTGATAATGTACAATGCCTTTTTAATACATTTCTATACGGTCTTTAAAGAACTGCATTGAAGTATCCGCTCAAATAAACAAATAATCAACTATTTAAACTTAAATATTGCTGCAACAAATTAGACATTGTCAGAGCGTATATATACATATTCTCTAATTGTGCACATTACAGACATAAGACCAGAAACGTTTCGTTTTCTAATGAAAGGCGAAAATGTCTCAAAAATGTTTATTTATTATTTTATTTTTTTTATATTTTTCTCAAAAACATTCATCTTTACTGGAAAGTATACTGAAATATTTGTTGTTAGAGCAACGAAACCCAAATTTAACGACATAAAAATATATTTATCATTCATTAGTGGTTATGAGATAAACGGCTTGAAAGTTTTTGTTTGTTTCTCTCTCTAATTTTACTAATTCATAGATTTAATAAAAACTAATTTACTAATTTAGTAACTTTATTAAAAAAATTACTTAAGTTGCCTACTTATACATCATCTGCCTTTTTGTACTTAGAAACTGGTCTGATGCCACTCTATTTGTACACCCTCAAGTTGCATCATCATTATATTTGTAAAATACTGCACTTGTCAGACGAACGAGTAACCAAAAAATTAGCCCAGCAAATTATTGCAAATAAGCTTTCTTGGTATAAAGAAATTGTTGAAATGACAACCAGTCTTGATATAGGTAAAGAATTGACATTGAACAATATACAAAAATGGGGAAGTATATTTGTAGAAATGCGTAATAAGCTGGAGAGGAATTTAAGAGAGATGTTTGTATTTGAAATGAATAAATCTGCCTTCTACACACATTATAGTGAATTGTCATTTAGTCTGGATAGAAACAATTATTTGCATAGTGGTACGTCCTTATTAAACATTAGATGGATAGCAAAGATTAGAAGTGGTACATTAAGACTAAATTGTTTGCCTAACATTACATGTTAGTGGTACATTAAGACTAAATTGTAATTCCTGTGATCGCTGTCCGCTTTGTAATGAATGCTGAGGAAGTGGAAACACTACATCATTTTTTAGTTGACTGCCCAAGACTTGAAAATTTAAAAAGAAGCAACATATCCACCCAGGATATGCTAAATCTACTAAATGGTAGTGTTGGTTCGCTCTGATTGGTTATGTTACAAATGCCCACTCATTTAGAAGTATGAATTTGCAAAGTAAATAATAGCATTGTTAATAATTATAGTGGTATTGACGCTGTTCTTTTGTAGTGGAAAAAAAATATTAAACTTCATAAATTAATAATCACGATGTATAATTAATGTATTTATTAAGATTTATATTTATAATTAGTAGTATAATAAGATCTGTTCTCGTGAATTTCTCCGTAGCTTTTCGTATATATATTTGATTTCTTCCTTTGTTTGTAATGTATCTTTCTTAAAATATAGTAAGATGACTAAGTAATATTTAATCATATACCTGCTCCTGCGACGTGGTATCACAAGCAGACACTCTTTATGTTTTTGTTAAAAGCTTGTTTGCCCTACTTATACGTATACTGCATTAATATAGATAAATAAAGATAAAAAGAATAAGTATGGTATACTAATTATAAGTCTATAAACCCATAACTGATGATTTCTGACAAAGATGATTTTAGAGGAGTCCTGGAGGAGTTTGGAGGTCAGTTACTTTTAAAAGCGTCGTTTTATAATATTTTGGCTCTCCTACTTATATAATATTAGAGCCCATTAAACATTTAGTAAAAATTCCAAGCTTGAAGAAAATTAATCAGTTGTAATTTTTAATTGCAATAAGAAAGTCGCGTGAATGTTTCACACCAAATTTTCAGCATAGGATTGATGTTAATCAAGATAGATGCAAAAAAAGTTGGATTTCTCCGGACATCTCTTCAGGTACTACAAATATGTGTAAAAAGTAAAAATTTGTGTTATATAAAAAGTATCATTTTATAAATTATGTAAATAAACTACTTTAAAAAGTGCAGTAGTTCTTTTGTTCAATTCCTCTTTTAATTTCATAAGAACAACTCGACTAAAACATAATTAGAGGAATTTGTAAATGTTTCGCTTTTCATATTTTATTTCAACTTTTTAGTTCTTTCGACTCTCTCTGTCATTAACAAACATGTTAGGTCGCCCACTCCGTTTTATATTAGTGGGTTGTATTGAAGGTTTAGTGGGTCGGTCATTAGGTAAGGTGGCTTGCTATTGGCATTTATGTGTGGGAGTTGGGCTATGAGGTTGTGTATCAGCTGTTTAGTGTTACAAAGTGTAATGTATCGGTGTTTTAGTTTTTAGTACACTTTCATACTATGATCCTCTCAATTGAAATTTGTTGTATGCAATAATTAATTGTATTTTTTTAATAATGTGTGATCTCTATCGAAGTTAGAATGAGTAATAGAAATTGCCTCCAAGAAATGGAAGTGTTTAGGACAGATGAATTTTATGTTTTAATGAATGGTGAATCTAGTCTTTGGTATAATCGACGAACAGGTGAAGTAGATGCTAAGCCAGGTAAGTATAATACTGTTTAAATTCTGAAATAAGTTGTTCAGAAATTGCTAAATAATCTGCAATCATTGACTAGCTTTTATTGGTAGTATTGTTTGTTCAATAATAGGTTGGGAATTGGCAAATTCAGGAGATCCAGAGTGCCTCGGAATATTTTATGGCCTTGTAGGGAAAATAGATTTTCAAATTGATGGCGAGTATCGTTTAATGCTAATCAAAGATACTGAACAAGTAGGTGATCTTCCAGATGGAAGGACGGTGATGAAAATTCGTTCTGTTGTCTTCCTATACCCTTGTGGAGCTGATGTTTCAGCAGTGGAATTAGGTTTAAAGTCCTGTAAAAAACATAAAGCTGGCAATATGAATATGTTTGAAGTACCACAAAAAGCGGCTCTTGCTAAAACTTGGGGTCAGATAAAATCTGCCACAAACTCTATTAAAACAACAACACAACAGGCGGCTGCATTAGCAACTTACCAGGTAACAATCATTTCGGATTAGAATCTTTTACTATAGTGTCCATTTTGGAATTACTTAACTGAGGTTATTCATTTTTACTCTAGAACTTTTAAAATTGCAAAGAGAGCTTTTTAAACATGCTACTTTGAAAATGCGTCACAATTTTTTAATATGACAGGTGAAAGGTGGTATTCGTCGTGATGTGAAGGATAGAGACAAGTTTGAGCGACGAATACTTGAAGAGCTTATGAGAGTTTTTACTGAAACTGATTCATTTTACTTTTGCGCTGGACCTCCTGGAAGTCGAGAAGCAGATTTAACAAACTGCTTGCAAAAGCAACATTCGGATTGTTCAGATACAGACGATAGATTTTTCTGGAACAGATTTATGCTTAAGGATATTATAGATTTAAAAGTATGTAATCATGTAATTTCTATTTATTTGTGCATTATTCCTTCACTTTTACTACAATTCTTCTACTTTATCATGTTTAAAATTTGCCATAGAATGAACTTGCAAAAGCTTGGATTCTGCCCATTATTCAAGGATATGTTCAAATAGAACATTGTATTATTGATGTAGATCCTTCAACATTTGGAAACCCAAGAACCGAGGTTATTACTTTTTTTTTTATTAGAAATTTGTGTTTTTTTTTTATAATTGATTTAGAGTTAATTTAACATCTTGCTAGAATCAGTGTTTTAAATAATATTTACTTAGGGCGCCATGAAATAAGAAAATGAAGAAATACAAATATTTTTCTAATCCCTTAATAGTTTTAGATTTTACTTTCTTTAGGGATATGCACTGCTACCTGAAAGTTCTGTTGTGTCCCTCGGAATCTTCTCAGAGCACTGTCAGCCCCTCTAGGAGTTGTCTGAGACTGAAGAAGTTCTAAGAAAAGAAAATCTAAGGAAATTGTCGATTCCTTCTAAATAAATTTTTCTCTGGTGAATAAAATTTCATTAGAATAATGAAAATTATATTGACGGAATTTAGTATTTTAGGGTTTAAAATGTTTGACTTATTAAATTGAAACATTTACTATTAATACATTTTCCTTAATCTTTTTTTATGTAGAGATATAAGTGTCGGTTAGATTGGGTCGAGTTTGTAGAGTGATTATGAGCATGGACTTGGAAGGTCCTCTTTTGAAACCTGCGGATAACTGTTATATAATTTATATTTGCTAGACAAATTTGGGGAGTAAAGTAGGTGCTTGCTCCTCCGTCCACTGCCCTATGTTGTGAATTGTAATAGACGTTAATTTCGCCTTTAAAAAAATAATACGCGTTTTACTTTTCGTGGTTAGAATTATTAGGGCTGCTTCCCTTTCTAAAGGAAAGAAAAATAGAAACGCCAAATTTCATAAGGTTTTTTTTTGTAATTTTATTGTTAGAACTGGCTTGTTAAATGCCTTTCAGACTGATAACTTTTTCAGGGCTGCTTAATAACTCGTCAAACTTTTATTGAATGGCCGAAAGGTCTCTTAATCGTAGAAGTAGAACATTAATAAAAACTTTTGTTTTTTTAGAAGGTTACATTAGGTATAATCAGTCGCCGTAGTAGATATAGAGCTGGAACACGTTACAAAAGGCGTGGATTGGATGAATCTGGTAAATGTGCAAACTATGTAGAAACCGAACAATTTTTATCTATTGGTGAACATCATTTATCATTTGTACAAGTTAGAGGTTCGGTACCACTTTATTGGTCTCAACCTGGATACAAATACAGACCGCCTCCTCACATTGACAAAGGTTAGTTAAAAGTGTTTTTTTTTATATAAAATAGGAACCCCAAAAAATAAGTGGTATTTTTTATTACTATTTTAAAATAATTTTTAGGAGAAGCTGAAACAAAAGCAGCTTTTGTTAAACATATCCAAGAGGAATTAAATATTTATGGCCCAATATGTATTGTAAATCTTGTGGAACAAACTGGTAAAGAAAAAGTTATTTGGGAAGGATTTACTGAACAGGTTATGCAATATAATTCGGAAGTTATTACATATGCCACTTTTGATTTTCATGAGCATTGGTAAATTATATTAATTTTTTGTATTTTTTTGTATTTATTTATTTAATGGCAAGCATTTTTTAATACTAACTATGTGTTATTTACAGTCGTGGTTTGAGGTTTGAAAATGTCTGTTTATTAATATCAAAGCTCGAAGAAGTAATTCAAGAAATAGGTTTCTGTTGGAAGGACAAAGAGGGTGTTATTTGTAAACAAAATGGTGCCTTTAGAGTGAACTGTATAGACTGTCTTGACAGAACTAATGTTGTTCAGGTATATCTTTCATTATAATTTCTTTTTGTATGATAAATTTCCATAGTGGGTATTGAATTTTTATTCTTCTATAAGGAGGGACTCTTAAGATTCACAGCTCTCTAAACAAATTGGACACAGTCCTAAGGGAAACAGCCTAAGCTCCCACATAGAATTCTATTTCGACTGACGGCCTTAACCTAATTTCCACACAATCAAGCAAGTCTGCCTAAGGAAAAATGGAGACCTCCTCTTCATTGTCACAAACTCAAAAACAGGGATCAACTCCTGAGAAAACTCCGTGGAAAACATATCTACATTTTACGTGCTGGTCAAATGCTCCTTATGAAGTTGTCCATGCCTAGATGTTTCACATGAGTCAGTGACAGGCTTGATCAATGAAGGGGAGAGAAACGCCTAATTCAGGCAATCTATTTACATCTTCATTTGCAGCAGATTCCCATGTTACTGATGGTGTTCATTTTTAAAGTTTAGCTTTTTCAGTCCGAATATGTACATATAGAGATCTTTCAGTGTTGCTATGGGTGATCTTAACCATAATTATTTCCTATTAGAAATAAAATTTATTTTTATTTTGCTTAAAAAACCGATCTTTGAAGACTCCATAACTGGCAGAACCAAATCTTCAGGCCGTTAGCAAATTCAGTAATGGCAAATCCTAACCATACTTTGGTTAACATCTATAGTTCCTCCTTTGCAAAAAAAGTCTAATCCCAAATTAGTGCAGAATTCATTTTTATACATATTTTATTTTAATCATCCATTCTCATTAACTGCTATAAGATTTTGACCAAATCAGATTTTCAAGAAATTGAGATTTTTTTTATCGAAAAACTTATTTTTAAACTAAAAATTACAATAAATTCAAACTTGAAATTCTGATAGGAAGGTTTCTGACATTCTGTAACTGCATTGCCATAATAACCTAAACATTCATTGAGATATTGTAGAAATTCGAAATTTGAAGAAAGATTTTTTCCGTTGAATGTTGCCAAATATAAGAGAATGTCGTAAGACGTAAGAGTGTTTCAAACCAGATTCTTTGAATGATTTCTTTTCAAGAGTTTTTAGTAAACGTAAATACTTGATGGGTTCTGCAGTTGATACTAAAGGATTTTAAGTGAAATGTATCATACTTTGTTTTACTCAAGGGAGGCAGAAATGTAATATATTATCATCTTGGTCTCCACAACTTAATAAAAGAAGTAATGTTTGTAACTTATGATTATACAGAGTATGTTGAAAATGCAATATAGTTTTAGAAATCCAATAACTCGAGCTCAGTATTAACAGGATCTTGTGTAACGTTTTAGGAGATTCTTATAGGAAATTCGCTGTGAGGGGATGTATAAGTATTAATACTAAAATTAAATAATTAATAATCGAAGTAAAATATAAATTAAAACCTCACAACAAACAGTTGTATAATACAAGAAACTGCGTCTGATAGTCTGGCAGATTCCAATTAATTACAACTATTTATCTATCATTTTGGGTTTCTCAATCAACTGGAAAAAAAATTGCATTAGCTAGAAACATTAAAAACAAAAACAAATGGATAAGCATGACCTTTTTATTTTATTAGTGTAGATTTAAAGAAAACAAAATTGATCAATTTCTTTATGTCTATGGCTACTTAGCTATTAATTTTAACCTGTTAACTCCATTGGGTGGGCGGTATTTGTGGGCGGTAACTTTAAATTACGGGGTCAGTAGTGGAGAAAGTCCTGGTCATGTAAAATAAACTAGGTGAAAAATTGATCGATAGAATTGTTATAACTACAGATGAATGATTACGTCTAACATGAGGAAATACTAAAGTTCTCTCTCCTCGATGGCCAGAAATTTTTTATAATTGTAAATCGATTGCCTCTTTCGATTAAATTTTAAATATCATCTGAATAACCTCATATGAGTTTAGATTAAATTGTATAAATAAAACACTTGCTACAGTAAGAGGAAGTATAATCTTGCCAAATTTTCGACATTTTCACAAACACTATCTCTTTTGAGATCACGTTAAAAATATTTTTATCGATGGTTATGTGTGTAGGTTGAGTAAACAGGACAACCTCAAAAACGTATAATCCCCCCCCAAAAAAAATTTGATTCGAATTAACTGAGGTATTAGCCCAATATACCCGAAACAAAAGCTTAAAGTCTATTACTTTATCCGTCGTAGCATGCTTTATTGTTTTGGTTCTGACCGGTTTTGGATTTTCATACACATTCGTGTGGAAATTTTACAATCAATTCGTGTGGAGAGATGCCTTCAACTATATATGTTTATATCATCACAAATGATGCTGGTTGATTCCAGTGTCGTTCAATCAACGAGTCAACCAGAGTGTCGTTCGTGACACAAACATAATATACTTAAGGCATCTCTCCACACGAATTGATTGTTACTCTTATGACGAAGGAAAGGATTAGCTCAGTGATAGCGCGCTGGACTAGCAACGCTGCTGCCCTTAGATTTTTTTCTTCCTAGGAGTCTCTTACAGCTCACTGTCCGGTGATGGACAGTGTTGAATGTAACGAGAAAACACTGTCCGGAGGCCGGTAGTGCACTGAGAAGGCTCCGAACTTTGGGGTAGCTAAACGGGCCCGAATGGCTTTGATCGCATAGGGCTTGGTCCCTCTCCACAGACAATAAAAAAAAATACTGTTCTGATGATGGATGAAAAGCCGAAACTGGTCGGAAAGTAGATAGAATTGACCGGTTCTGGGCCACTTTTCTGCACAACATGGCGGCCGTCATCAAACTGGACAAACACTTAGGCCACGCCCACTTCCCCCACCTCACTACCACTGACCAATCCTCGAACTGGACAAACACATAGGCCACGCCCACTTCCCCTCACCAAGCATCGATTTCGACCACTCCCCAAACCACTTACCCCCTTCCTTAATTGATCATCCAAATCGATGACTCCATTTTCTTTGCACCCCCACCCCTTAACCTAACATCCAATCCAATGACTCCATTACTTCCTCACACACCACTTAACCCCCTCCACTTTTCTGCACAACATGGCTGCTCGTCCTCTCTCCACCGCTCCCTACCATCTCCTTTACTGTAGGCAAAGAGATGTTAATAATTAATTTTTTTTTCTTACTGAGGTCAGCAAAAGCGATCTCACAACCTTCGTCATCCAAGTCCATCGCTTCCACCACTTAGCTATTGTGGTAACTTGGGAATAGTAGTTTTCTTTAGATCCTTATACCTCACCCACATACTTCACCCTCATCTCTCTCACTTCTTTCCCTATATATACATATATAAATATATATATATACACATACATATAAAATGTATATATATATTGTACATGTAAAATGTATATATAGTGTTGTATATATATATACAGACACTTAAAGGGAGGCTCTGCCCCAGGTACCCCAGGCCAGGGTTCATTAACCTTTGCATTGTATTTTTCCATTCGTACAAAGTCTCAGTCTTTAAGATAAATCTATTGGTAACACCTATCGAATCCAATATATGATTATTATCGATTTTTATGAGTCAGTCACTTAATAAATTCTGAGAGTATTTTTGGCAAAATCGTTACATCTATACTTTGATGCAACATAATTTGCATCTGGTGTGTAGGAAATCAATAATAGAAAACCAGTCTTGATTAAAAATAATATATTAATCTTATTTTTACAATTATGTTAAATACATATTCGATAGCTTATTTTTACAATAAACATGGCATAATTAGTTTTAATCACCTCCATGTCTCATCTTTCCTTGTGTATGTGTTATGTCCAGGGTTCATTGACCATTAGCGAACAGGTCTGTGCATGTTTTTATTGCAACATCGTGCAATTCTTGATTAAAAACAGACTTAAAAGGGCCTCTTCCACTGCGAGCGAAGCGGGCTCCGTTCGGTCTCCGTTCAACTCGCAAAGGTTTATCTTCATGTAAGTGCTTCCACTATGAAAAGAGTGAGCGGAGCGGACTGAACGAGTATAAAGAGTTACAAAAGTGGTCGCAGAGTTGAGCGGATTTGGGACGGACTCCGTTCGACTCGCAACGCCAAATCTCATAGAAGTGCTTCCACCAATAGATGAGTCAGCGGAGCGGACTGAGCGAGGAAAAAGGAGCCGTTGTGTCACGCTGTGTAATACTAGTTTTGAACGGTGTCCGCTAGCCCTTCCCTACTTATGCGCGCCTTCCACTGCGAATATCTTTTTCAGCTCATTCTTGAACATGTTCTGTGAGTGCAGTATCGTAGTGTATTTGAATAAAATGGAGCTTTTCATTGAAACAGTGCGACAATACCCTTGTTTATGGAATACCAGCGACAGAGATTATTATCTTGTAAATCGTAGAATATCCGTAGTAAATCGCCTTTGATAGGTCTCTCTCTAATGTGGTAGGTCACCCAAAATCTTGGTTTGTTACGCTAACTATAGAGTAGCAAGCATTTACTTATCGTATTTATATAGTCATCATCACTGGAATCGTCTGGCATTATTACTGGAAACGAAAAACGAAAAAGAAAACTTCAACCACGACTTGCTCGATCCAACTGGCTATGATGAACTGGTGACCATTCAGTCCGCTGATAATGGAAGCATCAACCCCTTCCATCTCATTTCTCGCTTAGCTCAATCCGCTAGCAGGTTTCCGAATCCGCTGACAATGGAAGGCAAATACCTCTTTTATGTAAAACTCTTTTTAGTGGAAGGTCAAAACTATTTTACTCCGTTTCGCTCAGCTATTTCATCTCATTACCCTTTCGCAGTGGAAGGCGCCCTAAAGAGCGAGGCTCTACTACTACCAGGGTTCATTGACCACTAACGTGCATGTCTATACTGTTTTTCATTGCAACAATTGTGTGTATGTGTGTGTGTGTGTGTGTGTGTGTGTTTACATGTGTTTGTGAGACTTAAAGATATACTATGTCCAGGATTCATTGACCTTTGACGAGCAAAATGGAGATCGCAACGTAAATTATTATATCTGCATTGCTTGTTAATCAGTTCGTCTTGGTAAACAATTAAAGCTCAAATCTCAGCTTTTCTTGTTTAAGATAAGTCTATTTCTTTTTTATCGATCACTTATATTTATAGAATCCAATATATCGTTTTCTTTTTGGTACAGCTTAAAGTCGTTGGATCTATTATTTAACGCAATGTATGACGAAGTAGTTATAATATCTTTTGTCGAACTAATTGTTTATGCAATTAAAGTAAGGAAAAAAGCTAGTGTTTAACCAGAATTTAGTATCTGGTGTATCTCAATCTACATACTAAGTTCCGCATATTTTTAATCTCTTTTCTAATCGAAAACGTACCCAATTTACACACATAATTCCGTCAATTCTTGCAAAGCATAGATGTAAGTTATCGGTTAAAAATGTAGAAAGTACCTATCTTACAGATTGACATGTAAGAAATAAAAATAAGAATAGCGGTCTATGCGTATATATTAAAACTAGTAACTTAACTGGAACTTATATGAATTTTGTTATATCTTTTTAAACACTTCTTATTAGAGCAATAGTAATTTCTTTAGAGATAGTTTGTGGAGTTTCTCAATAATATCCTATATCGAGTGGAAAGCTGATCAAACAGCAATAATGTAATTTTCAAAAAAATCGTCTGTCGAACTAATAGTTTGTACAATTAAACAAATTAGTTACAGAAAGGAAAAAATAAAAGAAGCTTAGGAGAACTAGTAGTCTTTTTATCTCAATTTACGTACAAAATTCCCCATATTTTAAAACACTTGTTTAATCTAAGAGGCACTCAATTTACGTACTTAATTCCCCCAAAATAGTGATCAGTTTCCAATGTAACTGGTAAATGAATTATTCTATATTTTTAAACATTTTTGTAATATAATACGCATTCAATGTACATATATAATTCCCTTAGAGAATTTATTAAATTAATGAGATTTATACCACACCTAAATAGAAGTAACTTCCTTAGTGAATAACAGTGTGATTTTTGCTCTAGAGTTGTGGATGTGCTAATGAGTCATGACGAATGATTAGACCATAGAGAATGTATTGTGGTCAATGTCTTGGGATTTTGGTCAGGTTAAAATGTAATATTTTGGGTAAAATCACTGCACAAAGCAAAGTTTGATTGGACTTCAATTAAATCTGTCGAATAACCAAGAAAAACACAGATATACAAAAGAATATAAACATATATTGCCCTAAAACATTCTTAAGTTATCGTATGGCAATTATTGCGGATTGCAATAACAGTGTTGCTAGTCATTTCCAAGTTGAATCTGCTTTCCTCAACCTTTCTAAACATGTAACAACTTGTTCTACTGTCGTACATTGATAAACCGGCATAATGGCAAAACAGGCTAAACAGCATGTGATATGCACTAAAAACTTTTTTTAATCGAAGAATATTGGAACAAGTTAAACTATTGTTCGCAAAGTATAGGGAAATAAGTTTCTAATCTGGGGAAATGATTGCGTTATATCCAAATTCAAAATCTTCTGTTTGTAGCTGTTGTCTCACGTCTAATAGTTAGAGCTGTTTAAAACAAAAACAAAAATATTGCAAACATATATCTGGCCCCCAAACTTGTTGTAATTAGAACCGATTAGAAAGATAAATATATACTGCAGTCATTTGGAAGAAATTTATTATATTACAAAAATGTTTAAAAATATAGAATAATTCATTTACCAGTTACATTGGAAACTGATCACTATTTTGGGGGAATTAAGTACGTAAATTGAGTGCCTCTTAGATTAATCAAGTGTTTTAAAATATGGGGAATTTTGTACGTAAATTGAGATAAAAAGACTACTAGTTCTCCTAAGCTTCTTTTATTTTTTCCTTTCTGTAACTAATTTGTTTAATTGTACAAACTATTAGTTCGACAGACGATTTTTTTGAAAATTACATTATTGCTGTTTGATCAGCTTTCCACTAGATATAGGATATTATTGAGAAACTCCACAAACTATCTCTAAAGAAATTACTATTGCTCTAATAAGAAGTGTTTAAAAAGATATAACAAAATTCATATAAGTTCCAGTTAAGTTACTAGTTTTAATATATACGCATAGACCGCTATTCTTATTTTTATTTCTTACATGTCAATCTGTAAGATAGGTACTTTCTACATTTTTAACCGATAACTTACATCTATGCTTTGCAAGAACTGACGGAATTATGTGTGTAAATTGGGTACGTTTTCGATTAGAAAAGAGATTATAAATATGCGGAACTTAGTATGTAGATTGAGGTACATCAGATACTAAATCTCTGGTTAAACACTAGCTTTTCTCCTTACTTTAATTGCATAAACAATTAGTTCGAAAAAGATATTAGTAACTACTTCGTCGTACATTGCGTTAAATAATAGATCCAACGACTTTAAGCTGTACCAAAAAGAAAACGATATATTGGATTCTATAAATATAATTGATCGATAAAAAAGAAATAGATTTATCTTAAACAAGAAAAGCTGAGATTTGAGCTTTAATTTTTTACCAAGACGAACTGATTAACAAGCAAAGCAGTTATAATAATTTACGTTGCGATCTCCATTTTGCTCGTCAAAGGTCAATGAATCCTGGACATAGTATATCTTTAAGTCTCACGCACACACACACACACACACACATACACACAATTGTTGCAATGAAAAACATGTATAGACATGCACGTTAGTGGTCAATGAACCCTGGTGGTAGTAGTAGAGCCTCGCTCTTTAAGTCTGTTTTTAATCAAGAATTGCACGATGTTGCAATAAAAAACATGCGTAGACCTGTTCGCTAATGGTCAATGAACCCTGGACGTAACACATACACAAGGAAAGATGAGACATGGAGGTGATGTATAAGAATCTGATTAAAACTAATTATGCCATATTTATTGTAAAAATAAGCTATCGAATATGTATTTAACATAATTGTAAAAATAAGATTAATATATTAATTATTTTTAATCAAGATTGGTTTTCTATTATTGATTTCCTATACACGAGATGTAAATTATGTTGCGTCAAAGTACAGATCTAACGATTTTGCCAAAAAAAACTTACAGAATTTATTAAGTGACTGACTCATAAAAATCGATAATAATCATATACTGGAATCGATATGTTATTAATATACTTATCGATAAATAGATTTATCTTAAAGAATGAGACTTTGTACGACTAGAAAAATAAAATGCAAAGGTTAATGAACTTTGGACTGGGGTACGTGGGGCACAGCCTCTCTTTAAGTCTCTCGGTATATATATATCTTATACATATATTTTTATATGTATAAATATAGATAGGCAGAGAGAGAGAGATATGTTTGAGAGAGGGAGAGAAAAAAGATATGAGAGACATGAGGGAGAAGTATGTGGGTGAGGTATAAGGATCTAAAGAAAACTACTATTCCCAAGTTACCACAATAGCTAAGTGGTGGAAGTGATGGACTTGGATGACGAAGGTTGTGAGATCGCTTTTGCTGACCTCAGTAAGAAAAAAAAATTAATTATTAACATCTCTTTGCCTACAGTAAAGGAGATGGTAGGGAGCGGTGGAGAGAGGACGAGCAGCCATGTTGTGCAGAAAAGTGGAGGGGGTTAAGTGGTGTGTGAGGACGTAATGGAGTCATTGGATTGGATGTTAGGTTAAGGAGTGGGGGAGAAAATAGGGTCATGAGTTTGGATGATAGGTTGGGGGTGGGGGTGCAAAGAAAATGGAGTCATCTACTTGGATGATAAATTAAGGAAGGGGGTAAGTGGTTTAGGGAGTCGAAATCGATGCTTGGGTGAGGGGAAGTGGGCGTGGCCTAAGTGTTTGTCCAGTTCGAGGATTGGTCAGTGGTAGTGGGGTGGGGAGAATGTAGGCGTGACCCAAGTGTCTGTCCAGTTCTATGATTGGTCAGTGGGAGTGGGGTGGAGGAAAGTGGGCGTGGCCTAAGTGTTTGTCCAGTTCTATGACGGCCGCCATGTTGTGCAGATAAGTGGCCCAGAACCGGTCAATTCTATCTACTTCGGAACCAAAACTTTGCCTTTTTAGTGAATATTTTGTGGTCCATCACTTATATGTTATGCAAGAATTCCAAATTTGAAGAAATTAGCAATTGAAAGTTTAGAAATCACAACTTATTACTTTTGTTACTCCTAGGAATTGAATTTTTCACAGGCGAATAGCCTGTGTGTGTGTGTGTGTGTGTGTGTGTGTGTGTGTTTTAACAGAATATCTTAAAAACGAAAAATCGCAAGAAACGTAAACTTGTATACATACACTTTCTGAAACACACACATGCGCGCGCGCGCACACACCATAGACAGTACGACTATTTACTAATTTCATTCTAAGGTATCTCGAAGTAGGAAATCTTATGGTGCGAATATACAGAAGATTCGCAAAAATTCTCAAATCAACATTATTCAGCACGAAAACATTTCCAAAAGTTAAAAAAATATTTTCTTTTTTGTTTTTTTTTGACAAAACTAGCAGATAGGAAAAAATCGAGAGGTTTTTTTTTATAAATATAGACTTATTTGTAAATGATAGTCATTTACTTGGAACATTCTAGGCTTCAAAAATTAGTCCATAACGTTTAAATTTAAACACATTAACTTCATAAATGTAATATTAAAAACTAACGGTTTATGTAATGGTAAAGACTGCAATAGGTAAGGCAGTGTTGGAAATACAGCTGACAAAATTAGGACTTCTTCCTCCTGAAGGTAATTTGCCGTCTTCATTAAGGACTACATTTCAATTACTTTGGGCTAATAATGGTGATGTTATAAGCAAACAATATGCTGGTACTAATGCTTTAAAGGTTTGTTTATTTTACCGAAAAAAAAAATATTGTTAATTTATTTACATTTAGTAATTAATTGTTTCTTTATTTTAATTTTATGTTATAGGGAGATTATACAAGAACTGGAGAAAGAAAATTTACTGGTATGATGAAAGATGGAATGAATTCTGCAAATCGGTAAGTTATTTTCCTTAATTCAGTTTTTATTTTTTCCCTTTTATTTTATTTTTTTTTAATTTTCGCTCGGTACTTTAAATCTTATTTTGCCTCATTAATCATAACTGTTTGCAACAATTAAACAGCCACTCTAGGCAAATTCTAACAATTCTTATTCAACCTGGATTCCTACTGGACCATTATTTTTTTTTTGTCATTATTTCATTCGCTATTCCATTAAATATTTAAAGAGATTAATTCAACTTCTTTTAGAAAAGAAAAACATCAGGATTATTAAACATTAGATTATTGTATCAGCATTTACTGCTTATAAAAAAAATCTCATAAGTAGAGTTGCCACTTTTTATATAAAAATTAAAAATAAAGTAAATAATTCTTTTTCCAATTTATTTTTAAAATAGCAAAATAAATAAATAAAAACTAATTCGTATTCAACTTAATCAATGAGAAGAGAAAGTTCAGCCCAACAAGTTATTGGTCAAAATAACAACCGAAAAGAATGGCAAAAAATGGTCAAATCCGTTCATCAGTTCCCAAAAAATCTAAATCATATTGTCTAATCATCAGAAGGTCTAGAAACCTATTCGAAACGTTTTATTATATGATTTTCTTTCTAGAAAGTTGTAATTTCGATTTTAATCACTTTAATTTACTCGTAATAGTTCAGATTATATATGCATAGGCACTTGAAATATATTATAATTTACAAAATCACCAGTTAACTCGATTGATCCAGTTTGTTATCGTTAACTTGTTAGTAGTCTTCATTTATAATTCTTTCTTATCCTTTTGTGTGTGCCAGTGGATTAGAGAATACTGTGAAGGTACTTCAATAAAGAAATCAGTGAATGTGGAAAAAAATATATCCATTTTTACTATTATGGGGTGACAACGCTATTTTTTTTAAACTTTTACTACTAATCTAGATTCGGGAAAATCATTTAAAATAAAACCATAAATAATGTTTTACTTAATATAGCAGATCAAAGACATTTCTATTATTATTTAGATATCAGAATTGATATTAACTGTTACCTATTAAAGAGATCATCGTGATAGAAATCCGATGTTCCAAGCCTTCTCTGACCAATACAGCTTGGTGGGATTTTGCCCTATCTCAGAGCCTTCACCAGAGGGATTTCGAAAGGAAAAATAAGCATCCTCGAAAATATTGATCACTATTTTGTAGAAATTAGATTATTTTACAATATTTGTTTTACTTACTATTTTTTGTTAGAGGATGAATTGCAATCAAGTGACATTTTCGAAATTGAGTTTTTATCCGAATTAATGTATGTACTACTAAGGTTCCCTTAGCAGAACAGAATGTTTGTTTATGAACAGCACAAGTCAGATCGAGAATTGTAGGAATTGCATTAATGCTCCTTTAATGTTAGGAAAAATTTGCTTTAAATAATCAATAAAGAATAATAAATAAAGTGTTATTTGAATTCAGAAATTTTGAATAATGCTTTTATTTCTTTATTCAGTTGTTCATGAATAAATTTAGGTTTCATTCTATTCATTATTTGAATGAAAAATATTATTCGAATAATGCATTAGTTTTAAATAATTGATTTTTATTTTTTATTTAAACGCTGTTTTTATTATGGTTGTTGTATTATAATAAAATCAGTAAGATTTTCTATTTAAATTTGATGTTCCCAACTTGACCACTTTTGAACTGGCGATTTATTTAACATATGTATCTCATGTGTAGGATTTTCATAATATTGTAAAATTTCAAGTTCAGCTCTTGTATCTAAAGTTCACATTGTTGCTGATGCTGATGTCATTTCCATCTCGAAATAAAAAAAGAAGTAATCTTGTGAAAAACTTCGTATAGAGCATGGCAAGTTCAATTCAGTTTAACGTAATCTCATTCATCATTCATCTCTTTGTATTACAGCATCTATAAATTTCGAAAGAACTTCATTGTGCGCATAGTAGAATCAACATAGCTTAATCATTTGTTTTCGAACCTTGGCAAAATTAAATTTGAATGCAATATTTGGTTGCTGATTGCACCGACTCGCTTATTTCAGCAATTGAAAGTTCCGTTATTATCCATACTCTCTGCCACTTTCGATGAAACTTATTTTAACAGGGAGAAAAAAAAATTACACCCCATGCATGAAGAAATTAAAAAGAATAGGAACACTTAAAAGAGAAAAATGATTAAAAAAAAAAAGTCACTGTTACTAATTTAACAAAGGAAACACAAAGAATGAAGAAATTAAACAGAATGTTGCACTTACATTTGTAAAAAAAAAAAAAAAAAAAAAAAGAACTAAATGATCTTTATTCTTAAACTGAATAAAAGTATCATTGATGACTCCCCATGGAAGTAATAAGGCATTACTTTACTCGTAAAATTCTCAAGTTTTAAGAATGTTTGTCATAGAAGTTGAGAAATGCATTAAGAGAAATTTGCGTGAGTGCTTCACACTAGATTTTTTTTGTAGTCGAGCATATTTGCATTTAAGTAATTAAAACTGTGATCTGCATTTTTATTTATTTATTAATATCTTGATATGTAATCTGCTCAACATATGCAGGCTATATTATTGAATTTTCCAAAGGCGAATTAATGAGGCTTGTTTCCTATAATGTGTCAGATAACCCAGGTTACTAAATGATTGCAAAAACATTAGGGTTTGATCAATTTTCATTGAATGTGTCAAGAGAAGTGTTCATATTCACTGTTTTAACGTAGGTATAAATTCACTAGTAATATTCTATCGTTGCTCTTTCATTTACATAAACATATTACCCGATACATAAAGATACTTGATTTCTTTGGTTCGTTGTTTTTCAAATTTCCTTCGGTGAGACACATTGAAACCAGTGGCACTTTTCTTATTATAATGATACATAATATTTGTTGAACTTTCTATAGCGTAACGACCAACTAATGAAACCTTCTATTAATTTAGATAATCAAAATGAAACACAAGAATCTATCCAATCAAATAAGTAAAATTTCTATTTGAAATATTTAATAGCATTAATATGATTGTATAGCACTTGTTGATAATTAATAAATCCAATGTGGATTACTCCCTCCCACTAATTTTACCCGGTTAATAATGATAGTTATATGAGACGGCTGCTCTACGATGAATTGAGACAATGTTGCTACGACGCATGCCAAGGTGAACCAATCTCCACTCCATCTACAGCAACTATAGCTGCTCATGAATTTTTAGAGCTGGTCTCAGCTCCTGTTTACTCGAGTCGGTTACATCTTGAACAAGAACTATTGCTCGGTATTGCCGTTTATCACTTATCAAGGTCAGTGGTTAAAAATAAGCTTTCTTTTTGCGGTTAACAATTTAATCATTTTTTTTTTAAATAAATTTATAATTTTGGTTATTTTGCATTTATTGCCTTTTACTTGCATTAATTGGTGGTCATATCATATTTTATTAATTAAAATAAAAATAAAAAAATAATGGGGCTTTAAAATAGCTCAATTATTTTGATAATGTCTTTTACAGAGATTACTGGAGGTAGCAGTTTTTTATTAAATCATGCAAGTCCCAATAATTTTTCCTAATTTTTGTCACTCACACATTAATATTTATGTATACACTAATTTTTTGGGGTTTATTACATTGTAATTATGGTTTATTTTGTGTTTTAACTTTTTAATTATATTTATTCAGTGTATTTGTGTGTGTGTGTGTGTTTTATCCATTCGTAATTACATTTCATATATTTCATACATTTATTAATAAGCAAATATGTTATATACATTACTGCGTGTAATATTTATTCTTTTTTTTAATTTATATCTCTGTGAGCATGTTTTATTTTCGTCATTTTTACTTTTAGTTTTGTTTTTGTAGAATAAATAAAAATATAATGTGTACAAATACAATAAAAAATCGGTTTTTAATAATTTTATTTTCATCACATATATATATATATATATATATGTGTGTGTGTGTGTGTGTACACAAAAATCTCAAAAGCGATAGATAAATCGTAGGAAGTTCAAATTTGATATTCGGTTTTGGATTATCACCGAATCTGAGGACACGAAGGTTTCAGTGCAACTTTACTAAAGGTTTCTTTTTTTTTTAGTTTTCGCGATTTTATTTAAACTATCCATTTTTTTTTTTTATTTTTATGCATATATCTATCACTTTTATTTGAAACATTTTGTGGGAAATTTGATTTGGGGGTTCTAAGCTTTGGTTTTAAGTAGAGCTAAGCTTTCCTCTGAAGTACCACTTCAGTTTAATTTACTAGGGCAAGGTGAAAAGTTCTCGGTCTAGCCCATAGACGGCACTGCTACAAATGAAATTACTGTTTGTTATGTTGGCACACTTGTTGCAAAAGTAAGATTCCAAATTTGAATTTCATCAGACAAATAGTTTGTTTTATACGGCTGTTTAAAGTTACAGTGTAGTATGTTTTTGACAAAACGATTAAACTTGAACACCGTTCTGTCATAAAATTCTTCGTTCTGAATGGTTTATCGCCAACAGAAATTCATCTAAAGTTGGTGAAAGTGTATAAGGTGTCTGTACCTTCGTTATCAACAGCAAAAAAAAATGGGCAGCTGAATCTAAACGTGGTCATTACATCGATTGAAAATGATCCACGTGAAGGACGGCTAAAAACTGCAACTACCGAAGAAACTATCGAGAAGATATACAAATATGGTTCTAGATGATCGACAATTAAAGGTGTATGAGATAGCTAAGGCTGTAGGCATCTCAGAGAAAGGGTACGGCACATTTTACATGAAGAATTCAGTATGAGAAAGCTTTGTGCAAGATGGGTGCCGCATTTGTTAAATGCTGATCACAAATAAATGAGGAATCGAGTTTCTCAGCAATGTTTTGCCGTTTTAAGAAAAATCCAACCGATTTTCTGCGCCAATTTGTTAGGGTGGATGAAACGAGGGTTCACATTTTATACCTGAGTCAAAACAACAGTGCAAGCAGTGGTCTTTGCACCGAAGAAAGAAAGGCAATTGCATCGGCTGGAAAAGTTATGGCTAGTGTTGTTTGGGATTCCGGAGGGATTCTTTTAATTTACTTCCTGCCAAAGGGTCAGACAATTAATGGGGAATACTACGCACATCTTGACCAGCCAGAAAAAACATTAAAGAGAAAAGGCCTGGTTTGCAAAAGAAAAAAAAAATCTTCTTTCACCATAATGCATCTGCCTACATATGCGCTTTGGAATGGGAAAATTTAGGGATTTGAAGTATGAATTGTGAAAAAAGAGGTGATAGCAGCGGTAAATGGATATTTTGAAGACCTTCCAAAATCGCACTTCAAGGACGGGAACCAGTTATTGGAGGAACGGTGGACAAAGTATATTGACCTAAAGGGAGGCTTTTTTGAGAAATAAATGTATTTTTAAAATAAAAAAAACTCATTTCACTACTAGGCCGAAAACTTTTCACCTTGCCCACGTATGTATTAGAAACAGTAGAATTCCAAATCTGAAGCAAAATCAGTTTAACCAGAAGTGCGACTTTATATAACTTTTTCATCAGACTTGGAAATGCTAACTGCATAGATATAAACGAATTACTTTTATTTTAACATATTTTTCCAAAAAAGTTATTTTAGGGAGTTCTGCGAAATTTGTATGTAATTACATTGAAGAAGATCAAAAAAGAAATTCCATATTAAAAAAAAAGTTGATCAATTATATAATTGTTATTAACTGTATTAAGAGAAAATCGTGTGTGTGTGTTTCACATCAAACTTTTTTTTTGTTAAATAAGGGTTTTGCTGTATTCTAATTGTCATTTATTATTTCTACTGGAAAATGGACGTTATCTAAATAATTGGGTTATAATATACTTTTCATTGAAAAAAAGTAAAAAGTGGCATACTACTACATAAACCCCGTAGTAACTTACTATGGATTTGAGTAATTCCGAATTAAACTTTCTTAAGGCAGGCTACAATAAATATATTTTTTTCAAGGTTTCGTTTGTTCATCGTGAAATATTTATTAAGTGAAAAATATTGAGAACTTTATGAGTTTCTTATTTTTTCCCCACTAATTAGAACAAAAGAAAATAAAAATTTTTCTCAAGGTTTCTTCATTGTTCTAAATTTTTTTCATTTTAATCTAGAAATTAAGAGAGAAAGACTTTAAAAGTGAAAGATTCCATTATTGTACAAGTTTGATGCTTGTGGAATGGTCATCAAATGCTGCTTTATTTTATTACTTCTTAAATTATTACTCTTGCTTTTTGTGTTACCAAATTCTTAAAAATTGAAGGGTAAAAGAAATGAAATCATAACTTTTAACTGTAATTGCTTCACTGCTTTGTTCAAGTTGTTAGGTTTTTACAATTTTTTTTTTTTTTTTTTTTAGCAATAATTACATTTGGGGGCCTATTAATTTTTTTTTAAATATTTTCAAATAGTGGATGATGGCATGGTTCTAAGCTTGGTGGATTCCTTCAAATCTGTCTTCGCTCTACCTTCTTTTTCTTTTAGGTAATTCTTCTGTTGTTTCTGACAACAACTATGATTATTTCTTTCTCAGGAAGGCCAAAGAAAAAACTTTTTTAAAGTCTGTTATTTCCAGATTAGGAGTCTATAATTTAAAATCAGATATACTCCTCAATAAATCACCAACAAGCCAGGCCTCATGGGCTGTTATGTCAAGAATGGTCTGGACCTGACAGTATCACTTTCGACTTAAAAGTGTAAACAAATACGTAGCAAAATATCCTCAGTTTTAATTATTAATTCCGTGCTTATCAAACTCATTAAATTATTTTAATTTAAGGATTACTATACGTATAGCAAATAAATACATAACTTTGAAGTCGTGGCTGAACTTTTCCAGTGATCTAGGACGATCTATAGATCTTTACTATAGTAAAGAACGCGCTGCATAAAGTAATCACGTTCGCCGACCTATTCAGCTTTTTATAATGGACATATATGAAAAAAAACAACATTTTTTTCGCCTTTTGTAGACATTTTTTGTATAAAATAAAAAACAGAAGTTGACGGTTTGCCATGCAGAGGCCGCATAACATTGTCTATATAATTCCTTAATGAGCTTTTATAATAATTTTATTTTTTTTCTCTCCCTTAATTATGATTGATTGTTATTTGCTATGTCAAGGTTACTCTTGTTTTATATAAGATTACTTGCTTTGTTAATCAATATGCCTTAAAATATGGTTAATTATTTGACAGTTGTGAAAGAAATAATTTTTGTTTTTATTGCTTTTTGCTTGATTTTGAAATAATATTTAAAAAAATTATTTTGTGCCTATTTATTTTTGTAATTAATCGCTAACAATTTTTATTTGCCTATTACACTGCAATATTTAATATTTTTATTATGTACTGTTTTTCTAAGCACAGATTTTTTTTTTCTTTTCTGTCTCTTATTGTATTACAATTTCATTCACAAATTTTTTGCATGTAATACTGATTCCTATTTATATAACGTAACTATTCAATTCAATTTAAATTTCTATATATTCTTTATTTTCTTCCAATCTTTTATTTTATATGACTGTTTTAATTTTAATATATTGTGTTGGATATTTTTGATAATATTTTCTTTATTTATTTTTTTAAATTTTACTTATTATTTTTAATTTTAAATATTATATTGCATTAGATTCTCTAATTGGTGGTAAGTCGTTACGTCTATTACAAAATTGATTTTTTTTTAAATGGTATTAAATCGTCAGACCTTAAATTGAGTCTCAACGTTCTCTCCTCTCCTACCCTAAAGAGCTCCTGAAGAAGGGCACCAATGGTACCTGAAACGTAAAAAATCTGGCCATTGCCGTACAAACATTTCATTGTAATTTTTTTTTAATTTAAGACTCATCATCAACTATGGTCATTGGTGCCCGGGGCCTTCTCAGTGCACTGCCGGCCTTCAGACAATGTTCTCTCGTTACAGACAACTTATCCATCACCGGACAGTGAGCTGTAGAGGCTCCTAGGAAGAATAAATCTAAGGGTAGCACCGCTGGACTCGAACTACAAAATTAATAAAATTCTAATTTAAGTGAAATTCAGTCGCCACATCTTCACAAACATCATTTGGAAAATTTGTTTTAAGAAAGCAAATTGCAATAAAAATTAGTGTCTTCCCCCCTTCATGAAATAGGGCAATAATGTAATCATATTGGATACAGGTAGTCTATACTAGGTATGCATTTTCCTGCAGAAAGTTGATGGAAATAATAAATTTTATTATTATTAAATCGCCTTTTGGAGTTGTAATATTATTATTCTCGCGCTTTTATTCAATCAATACGAAATTTGCAACTTTCTGATTAATGTACGTAATTGCATGACTGTGCGTCATGTTCGCTTTTACCGTGTAAAGTGTTGCTGCTTTGTGTTCAAAAGTATTCACCATTTCACTTTCGCAAATTTAATGGGTTTTTGAAATGTCTAAGATTATCTAAAACACTTAAATTATACACTTTATAAGCTATAGTCAATAGCAATATTTTATGGTTTATTTAGAGTTGTGCGGTAATATTTTGTCAGAAAAATAAGCCTTTAAGGCCCCGTCCCAGTTTATTATCCACATGAAAGCTATTTGCAGCATTTTCCATATGAAGTATAGAAAAATGACATTGTCAAGTAATGGAAACAAAATATTATTTACGGAGAAATCATTTGGATTGTTGTATTGCAAATCCAAAGTTCGGGTCTCTAAAGATTGTTCCAGCTTACCATATCAGATTTAAGATATTTTCATTTTTATTTATATTAATGGTGCTTACTCCCAAGCGTTGGTCTTTGTATCAATGGTGGCTAGCGCATTCGTCCTATGGTGCAAGAATTCAGAGTTCGACTCCCATGAAGGCAAAGACGGTGTTGACCCAGCTTAGTGAGAAAAAATAGAGAGTTACAGAGACCTGGTAGCAAAGACCTGGTATACACGACGGAGGGAACAACGGCATGCCTTTCACTGCCCCTCTCCCAAATAAAAATCACTGCCTGACAAGCCTTGGCCCTTCATAGGCTGTTGCCTCAAAGTTTTATTATTACTATCGATTGTGCCAGTTAGCCTATATCTATTTCCTTGTATGTAAAAGTGGCTTCATTGTTTATAATCCCTCTGTTTTTGGAGGGTTATAAGAAAGTTAAATGAATTAAAGACTGCAAACAAAAAATAGCTAAATGTTTTGATGTATGGAGGAATTGATGAACAAAATTACAAAATTTCTACTTTTGACTTAACTTTCTAAAGAAAGAAACGTATTCATTTTGTAATAGACCTTTATTCGCATTAGAAATTTAAGTGCATAAATTTACCTATTAAATTAGCTGCTTTTTTTTTTTTTTTTTTTTTTTGTAATGGTTTCTAAATATTTTTTCATTATTTGTAAACAAAATACAAAAATATATATTTATTTAAAACAAAAAAAATATAACATTTGAATGATAAATTAGAATAGTGTTTAGGAAGTTTGCGAAGACTGACATCAATTTGCATATGTCTGCTGTTTTCTTTTTAATGCATGCTTACAATTTTAGGTATTACTTGAGCCGTTTCAAAGATGTCTACAGGCAAGCTACGATTGACATTATGCAAGGTATAGTGGTACCATAATTTTATTAATTGAATTATTTTAATATTTTACTGAAAAAGTACAATTAGTGTATAAGATGGTTTGATTGGTACCATGCGTTAATAATATTAAAATGTAAACAACTTATTACTTATTAGGCCAGGTGGTAAGCGAAGATCTAGGTGGAGAAGATGATGCCGATTCTGCTGCTACTGCAGAACATGTAAAACTGCTTATAGAAGATTGTAAAAAATTATTGATTTCTGATTCTTCGTTAATACTAGGAGCTTGGGGACTCATCAACGCGGATCCAGTGTAAGTGATTGATTTCTTTGCTAATTTTTATGAATTTACAGTATATAACAAATTTAACAGCATTTGGGCTATTTTTTGTATCAGTAATTTTATTGATTAGAGCATGATAATCATTGATTTCAGTATTAATCGGATTAATACTAACTAGTAATTTGGGTACAATTTACGACAAAATTCAATTATAGTTTCTTCACGCGCTTTTGTGCTTGTGTAGGTCGAAATGAGCTCCGCCCAAGGGACTCACCAGTGTCCATTCCATTTTTCTAAAGTTCTTATATTAGCATTGATTAGACAGTTTACGCGTTAAGTGTTATTCTATTTCTTAGGAGGCTTTTTAATAATCTTGAAAACTAGTATCATTGATATGCAGGCACAATATCAAATCGTATGTATGAGCTGTTATTTCTTTTTAAACTCTGCAATTTGTGATTGTGGAAAAGAATTAGAATTATTTAATTTTACATAAATAACAAGGCAAAGAGGTCACCCTGCTTCACACCATATCTATCTGAGAATCGATTCGAGAACAGTCAAATCATCCTGTCAACAACTCTTTATAATCATCATTTCCAATGTTTTTGTCTAGTTTCTGGAATATTTCCATATTAGCAAAGCCTAATATTTCCGTTTATTTATTATAGGAGCGGAGATCCGTTAGAAACAGATATGGATACAATCCTTATTTTAACTAGGGATTCTTACTATGTCGCCGAGTAAGTACTTTATATAATTTAAACTTATTATATTATTTAAACAAGTTCTAAATGAACTTGTGAATTTTTCTAGTTATGACGATGAAATTGACAAAGTTACCAAATGCCAAAGGGTTCCTTTATCAGACATTACCATGGTTGAATTAGGTCCAGTTCAAGTTTCTCATTCAAATAATCCATTGCAGATTTTTAATAAGGTAAAGGAAAGAATTTTAATTGTATTTAGTTGTTGTTTTTTTTAATTTAAAACGTGTCAACATCTGTGGTCATTGGCGCCCAAAGCCTTCTTAGTGCACTGCCGGCCTCTGGACTGTTTTCTCACTGCAGACAACACTGTCCATCACCGTACAGTGAGCTGTAGAGGCTCCTAGAAAGAGAAAAATCTAAGAGCATATTTTTCACTAATTTTTTTTTATGTACAGTCTAAAAGCAAGGCTCAACCGCATTATTGTCTTAGACTACGTTATAAACTGGATGAATACATAGCTTGTCATACATTTAGATCAAGCAACCTAAGATTCTTTAACAATGTGGCCATAGTCATTAAAACAGAAGAGGAAATGATAGGTAATATTTTTTTTAGTTTTTTTTTTAATGAACTTTCAACTTTGAATGGAAAAAATAAATGAAAAACTATTGCTAATTACAGAATCACTACGTGCTATTTGCGACTGTCTTAGAGTAGCACTAGAAGTTGCGGATGAAGGTAGCGTACAATGGCATCTAGGTGCTCCATTAAATAAAGTGCAAAGTCAAACATCTTCCAATAACTTTTTACAAGCAAATCCGACAATACCTAGAAATATTTCTGAAACACAGTTAGAAAATATTAAGAATGTTGGCAAGTATCCAAGAATGATACACTTTGTGAATTTATAAGACTAGTACTATATTTTGATGAATATATTGTAGTGATTTACTTTTTCTTATTGCTGCAAGAGGAAGTATCATTCGGATTGTCTGAATTTTTCGAAGTTGGAGTTTTTACTCGTACTACATATCTAACTTGTAGAGATAAATGTAACATATGTAACTTGTAGAGGGAGGCCGCTTCCCTCAAAAAAGTCGTTTTATTATGCTTAGATACTCCATTTGATGTGATATTGAAGACGAACTAAACACTTAGTAAAATTTGTCAATTATAACTGTAAATTGCAGTAATAGAAAGTCATGTGAGTGCTTCATACCAGATTTTTTTATAGTCAAAAAAGTTTTGATTGACACCCGAGTATGTCCAATATGTATTATGTATATGAAATAAAATTGGTTATGTAAAATTGCAATTTCATTTTATATAGATTATTCGCTAACAAAAATGCCCCTATATTTGTTTTTATATTTCAGGGAGTAAAGCATTATCAAACGTTACTTCAAAGTTCAGTAAACTTGGTAGTACGTTTAATCAGAGAAGAAAGAGTTCAGTCACTCAAAGGGAAACTCAAGTACCGGTTAGTATTATTATATTTGTTTTGAAAAAAAGAAAGAAAGTGTGGTCAACATTTTTAATTATTTTTACTTAGTTACTTAGATCCTCTTCTACCGTTAGGTGTAGAGGTTTAGCAAAGCTGCCACCATTCTCACATGTTCTTGGAGTGACGTTTGGCTTGGCTCCAAGAATATTCTTCTCACGCATGCTTCACTGACATGGCAAGTCATCTCTCTTTAGCTCTTTGCCGAGTAACCGAAAACTTTGCTCATTTTGCTTTCTTAGGGTTTTCTAGCAATCATACATTTTCTAAATATTGCCGACTCACATCTTAACTGACTGACCGTCTTTATATTTTCTTGGAGGGGAACTACTCCTAGCCCAATTCTTTCCAATTACCTTTTCCAAATAACTTTATTTTCTATGGTCTGAAGGCGATTCGTCTATATCTAAGTCATTGCTTCTGTAAGTTATGGTGGGAACTTAGACTGTTTTGTAAACGGTCATTTTTGTGCTTTGGGCGTTTTGCTTCTTTTTTGCTGAGGAATTTCTTATTCATTGAATGATATAGCCTGCATCAATTCAAATGATTGTTACATCAATTCGGCTATTTATTTCTTCCCACAGCTTGCTGACTTCACTGATAACAGCTAAGATCCTTGAACACAATTACCTACTCTAATCCTCATCTCCCATCTTCAACCCTAAGTCGCCTTTTCTCTCGCAATCATCGTACTTCTCATTTTTGCTCTCAAATTAATTAATTTTGAGGGGAATTAAATTTCTCCCTTAAGCAATTCATATAAATGTTATTAGGTATTAAGGAATTATTTTTCCTATTTAATATTTTCATAATTTTGTACACGAAGGCTTTTACGGTTGGAGATGGAGACCATTCCGCAGGATCCGATGATGATGGAGAAGTAAATTGCAAGACTAGCAATGCAGCCAGTAAAGAACAGACCGACACTTTTCTACCTAATGTTGGAATAGTTATGTCTAATACTGTGATAATGCAGTCTGATGATGTGGCCTCTACTGATGATGTAATCATTACTACAACCGAAGAACCAGAAACTACTTATAAAACACTTTCTGTCATGAAACCTACTGAACTTAAGGTATTTTTATACTGTTTTTTTTCTTTCGAGAGCATTTTTTTGGCATAGCATCTTATTACAGGGTCACTTCTTCATAACCAAGTAGTATTGATATTGGATTTGTTTTTGTACAATATAGATTATTTGTAACTTTTATGTCAAATCGATTATAATGATATACATATCAATTATTTCCTGTATTTATGTTTCTTTTACATGGATTGATTGTTACATTCAAGTCATTACTCTCTCTTATCTGAAAATATAAATTGAATTTATTAAAACAAAACAAAAAAGTTGTAAATTTCAAATATGTAATAGAAAGTTTTTTTATGTGTGCGGATCATGTAAAAAAAAACTTTATTTCATTGGAATAGTATTGTTTTTATATCTCTGGTTAGATTTTTCAAGAAAAATAAACTCTAAATTCAAAGAAATTGGGTTGATATACGGGCATTACTGTTGATGCATTAATTTTGATTTGTGAAAGAAAAATATTAAAATGATTATATTATCTATGATTTTATCCGTCGTAGCATCATGCTTCATTTCATGGTTCAGACCGGTTTCGGATTTTCATTTTGTATCCCGCACCAGTTTATCAACCAGATACAAACATCAAGTTGATGTCATCCTCTCTACAGGAATTGATTGATAGTCTTACTCTGACGGTGGATGAGAATCCGAAATCGGTCAGAACCTAGAAAATAAAGCATGATCCTACGACGGTTAAAATCATAAAATCAACATTGCGGACCCAACTACATATTACTCAATAAAAATTACCCGAATGGTTGGTTATGCATGAAACGCTGGATATGTCCAGCAGAACAGTTTCTTTTGATTGATTCTCATAGATTTCATCCATTATTAGAATCTGGTTTTTAAGTTTGTATATAAATATTGAATATATGATTGGGAATTTTATACTTGTAGCATTGTTTCTTTTTAATGGTTTTGGCCGGAGCTTCACACATCGTCAGAATATAGAGCGTTGACTTATAATATCTGTGGCCTGCAAAGATATGTTTATTATATTATAAAACATTAAAATAAACTCAGTATGAATAAACAGAAACCACATGGTCAAAAAAACCTAATACGTTATAAATAAGGCGATTAAACAAAATTTTAATAAATTAACATAAATATAAAAAAAAATAGTGCACGATAACACATCAAGTGTTACAAAATCATAAATTTTAAAGAATTAAATAATAACGAGGTATTAAATTTTGTATGAGGTACAAAATAAGACACATACTAAAATTAAAAATTTAACAAAGGTTGGTATAATTTTCGGATAATAATATTGAATACAGTTGTACAAATTATATATAAAAATAATTTCATTGTATAATAGTTTTAATATTAATTTTCAGTAATTGTATAAAGCATCCCTAGACAGTGACACGTGGAATATTATCGTCGGGAAATATTATAATTTAAATAATGATGAAATAAATAAAATAAATTTATGGCTGTAAGAAGGTTCATATTTATCATCCCATAGAAGAATATTCTGTTTATTTTGTATAAATATTTTTGATAGCAATATTGAATATATTTATGAATGAAATCTCACCAGATAATGAAAACTAAACAAAATAAATTCCCTAGAAACGATGTTATAATAAATGGAATAAAACTTTGATTGTTCCATGAAAAGGTGTTTGTTATACCATAAGTTTTTAAAATTGTCCGGTTGTATTGTGACCATTGAGCGCTATTAGTCATAGTTGAGCGATTAGAGAAGGCTTTCATTAATTGTTAAAAAAAAAAATTCAGCGGATAAATGACCTGCAGTTGAAGCCATATTGCCCAATATATCATGAAAAAAAATCTTCTGATACTGGCCTTTAAATGATACAGCACCCTCAAAATGTTGATAGCGCAAAAATATCTCTTTATTGATAATATATCATGGCTCGTTAACTCGGCTTTCAGTATGAAATTGGAATATTTATGTTATTGGACAAGAAGTAAGTAATAATGTGAATACTATGCATAAAATAATATATGGAAGTGCTACTTTAAACGAATAACTATACATTTTTCATTTTTTTAATATTTTCCAGAATACAGCTCCTACAATTTTCTTTAATCCTGTTTTTACTACTATACTAGTTTGTGCCTGTCATTTTTATTTCATTCATTTTTCCAGGAAAATTGATTTTTATGGGGAACTGAGGAACTACGATCTTTGAACTACTAATACAATACAATGTGAGCTTGCCGGAGTAGTGGGGAGAAAACACAAAAATATTATGAAATGAATAACACTTTTATTGACAGAAAGGAAAATGAAGACATAAAGTAAACTCAAAAATAAAGGAAAACAATCTTCTCACGCTTCTCACCGTCCAACCATCTCAGCTTAGGAAACCGACCCGCCGACGTTCCGATTTCTCCTTTGAGTAATCTCCTTCGAATGTCGTCCACCTGCATCCTCACCACATGCCCCGCCCAGCTCAATCGGTTCAATTTTACTGCCCAAACCACGTCTGCCTCACCATACAATTCGTATAGTTCTCTATTTTTCCTTCTCCTGAACACACCTCCTTCCCTCAAGGGCTCCAAAATTCTCCTTAAAATTTTTCTTTCGAAAACAAGGAGATTGTCTTCGTTCCTTTTGGAGATAGTCCAGGTCTGGGAGGCATATGTTAGTACTGGGCATACGAGCGTTTTATATAATATAATTTTTGACTTCCTGGAGATTAATTTGCTTTTCATGTGCTTTTCCAAGCCGTAGTAGCACCTTTTGGCAGCCATGATCCTTTTACTTATCTCCTGCGAAATTCTATGGGAGGAGTTGACTTGAGAGCCAAGGTAGGAGAATTCCTTCACCTTCTGAAAGCAGAACGTATGCATTTTGTAGGTTCTCCCCTGGGGGGCCAACGCCACCACCACAAACATATATTTTGTTTTGGTTTCATTTATTTGGAGACCTATTAATGCAGATTCTACCACTATGTTAATATAAACTGCTGTGCAAAAATATTGCATCACTATTAATAAAATTAAATTACATCAAGATAAAATTATTATTTGTTTATTTATGTTTTCGTACTTGGTTTCATTATACAGAAATTAAAAGTATTGAAGATCGCTTTATCCTAATCGTTAAACAAAAACAACATTATCACTTCAAAATAAGCAGTATGCAACTTACCTTTGATACGTTTACACTTGCGCTTCTAATTTTTTGGTCCAATTTTTTTTTCCTCTGATTTAATTAAAGTGCTTTTTTTTCTTTTTTTTTTTAATAATGAACCGCGAAACCCTCTTAACTGAGAATGACTGGGTCAGAATCGTGACATTATCGGAAACTCGAATGAGTCAGCGTGGAATTGCACAGCGGCTTGGAATAAATCAATCCACAGTCTCTAGAGTTCTCCCTCGATACAGAGAGTCTGGAAGCTTCAGTAGAAGACCCGGACAAGGCAGGCCAAGGAGTACTACAGTTCGAAAACAGATTTATTCGGCTAGCTGTCTTGAGAGATGATAGCTGACTCTCACAGGAAATCAGCTACGTGGACTAGTTGACGTATTTAGAAATGTCCAAATTTCGAGTTCGACAGTGAGGAGGCGTCTTAGGGAACACGACTTATCATGCAGAAGATCTGCTACTTCTTACCACAGCTCATAAGTTTACAGGCTGACGTTTGCTCGACAACATGTGGAATGGATTGAAGATCACTGGAGGCGTCGAGTCTTTGGTGACAAGTCCAGATTTGCTCTGCACTCGCCAGACGGAAGGGAAAGTGTGTGGAGAAGGAGAGGACAGAGGTTCACAGCTTGTACTATGTCATACAGCTTACGTTTTGGAGGAGGCTCAATAATGGTCTGGGGTGGAATTAACATGGAGGCCCGGACGGAACTTCACAGGATATCTGGAGGTGCCTGACTGCTCACAGGTATGTGACAGAGATTATAGACGATCAATCCCTTTTGCTCCGTTTGACGGGAAAATTTCCTTTTTTTGCAAGATAATGCAGGACCTCATACAGCCAGTATTGTCCGACAGTACTTACAGGATCACATTGTTGGAGATCCCACCGAGAAGCCCAGATCTGAATTCCATTGACCATGTCTGGGACGTGATAGGAAGACGGCTGAGAGGTCGACAAAACCTCCCAAACACTCTGGCTGAGCTCGAAATTGCAGTCACAGAGGAGTGGGAGAATATTGACCAACGAATCATAGTAAATGTAATTTCTTCTATGCCTAAGAGACGCCAAGAGATCATCCGTTCAAGAGGAGGGGTTGCAAGATATTGTTAAAAGAATATCAGCTTCATTTGAGTGTTTTAAAATTTTTTATTTTCAATTTATTTGATATCAATGAAGAGGTAATTTTGTCATTTTATTTTTATTTTTCCCCTTCCAAATACCTTGTAGTAAATTTAATTTATTTCATATTGTAACGTTTTTCCCTCTAAACTAGCTACTTCAACTAGTTCTAAGTGGGTTCGTTTAGATAAAATACTCTAAACTTCAATAAGACAAACACCAATTTATTGTTTTACACAATAAATTACAAATACAACACTTAATAATAATTCATTCACAGTTTAAACCAACAAAAGTTCACTTTGTTCACTTTTGATACACAAACGCACACTTCGTTTGTAACAAGAATCTCTCTAAACTCTCTGTTGTCCCACTATTTATACCGGTGGAGACCGGTGAAGGTCTAGAAGGTTATCGATTGTTCTAGAAAGGGCTAGAGGGCGCCACCAGCGTTTCCTAGCGGCCACTAGGAGAACTTGAGGTACCTGCTTTCTCTCCTAGATGGCACCAGTGGCTGCGTTACACTGCTCCCTCTCAGATCTGTTCGTCCCGAACAGAAACATTGCAGGTAATATAAAGATGATCATTGAGTGGTCCAGCTTCTGGATTATAGCTATTTGTCCCATTAGAAGCATAGCCCTAGATAATCCACTAGTACTGTCTCCAGAGTTAGCTGATGTTGCGTTAGCTAACAACTGGCTAGAGGAGTAATTGATCTTGCCTCAAATAATGAAGTCCTCTTTGGACTCCTACAACGTGAGGAAGATGATCTCGCCGCGATTCTACGCCTTCTTTCGGGACTGGCCACGCACTCACGGCTTCGATCTTCTCAGGATCGGTCTTCACTCCTTCCGCGGCAACAATATGTCCCAAGTATTTCACTTCCTTGCCAAACAATTGGCATTTCTTTAGGCTAAGCATCAAGCCAACGCCAGAAAATATTTCCAAGACCTCTTCTAAATGCCTGAGGTGTTCCTTCAAGGTCGTGCTAAAGATGACAACGTCGTCTAGGTAAATCAGGCAGTTCCGCCAATGTAACCTTCTCAGAGTTGTCTCCATCAGCCGGAACATTGCAGAGTCCGAATGGCATCACGTTGAACTGCCACAGTCATATACCTGTGGAAAAAGCTGTCTTCTCGCGATCCTCTGGATTTACTTCCACTTGCCAGTACCCGCTCTTCAAGTCCAAAGTCGAGAACCATTTGGCCACCGCTAAGGTGTCCAGAGTGTCGTCTGTTCGTGGCAAGGGTAGCTGTCCTTCTTCGTGATGTCATTAAGCTTGCGCTAGTCAACACAAAATCTTGTCGATCCGTCCTTCTTCTTGACCAACACAACGGGAGAAGCCCAAGGGCTGCTGGAGTCTTGGATAACGCCTTGTGTCGCCTAACATCTGATCAACGTCCCGTTGTTTGGCCAGGGGAGTCCTTCGTGCCAGCGCCTCCCCGATTGAACTTGATCTGGCCAACTTTTGATAGCCTGTTTTAATTCGGGTTCCTTCAGGCCATCGGCGAAAGCATCCGCAGCAAATCCCTCCAAAAGATTATCATCTAGGCCGGGGAACGCCATTCTAACCAAGCGGGAAATATCGGCACTAAATTGTTCGAGTGTTTCTCCCGGGTATTGGCGCCATGTTTTGAACTGCGTCTTGTACAGCTCCTGCATATGGTTGTTGCCGAACCTCCTCTCCATGTGTTCGCTCAAATGGGCAAAATCTTCTCGGTGATCCACCGGAATGCTCTGGAGGATGTCCAGCGCTTCACCCCGCAGCGAGATAATCAATGATGTTGCTTTCTCTTTTTCGCTCCAACCATTGGCGGAAGCGGCAGCAAATTATAGCAAATAGTTTGCCCATGATGATGCTCCGTCATAGGTTGGCGGCTTGATTTGCGCCAGAGCTCTGAACGCCACTCGGGGGCCTTCATTTTCCTGTATGTTTGCCGTTGGAGTGGCTCCAACTCCAACCTTGGGCAAGCCAGTCTCCGTGATCTCCAATCGGCGTCTTACGTACTGTTCTACCTCGCCTATCTTCCTCTCCATTTCGGATTTTAACTCCTCTTAGACCTTTTTCATTTCTTCTTGGACCTGGTCTAATTCTTTTTGGACCTTGTCTATGTCATTCTTCATTCTTTCTTGGATCTTATTTATCTCCCATTTTATTTCTTCTCTCATTTCATCTTGCCCCCTTTTTGCTTCCTCTCAGCTCTTCCTTATTTCGTCTTTTATTTCTTTCACTTCGCCCTTCAAAAATGTCATCAGTTCCTCCGTTTTCCGCGTTTGACTTCTGGTACTTATGGACAAACAGCAAAACTGATAGTAAACTGTTACCTGTTTAGAGATTTAATCCCACTTCTGACACCAAATGTAACGTTTTTCCCTCTAAACTAGCTACTGCAACTAGTTCTAAGTGGGTTCGTTTAGATAAAATACTCTAAACTTCAATAAGACAAACACCAATTTATTGTTTTACACAATAAATTACAAATACAACACTTAATAATAATAATTAATTCACAGTTAAAACCAACAAAAGTTCACTTTGTTCACTTTTTATACACTTTTCAGAAACGCACACTTCGTTTGTAACAAGAACCTCTGTAAACTCTCTGTTTTCCGACTATTTATACCGGTGGAGAAGGGTCTAGAAGGTTATCGATTGTTCTAGAAAGTACTAGAGCTCGCCGCCAGCGCTTCCTAGCGGCCACTAGAAGAACTTGAGTTACCTGCTTTCTCTCCTAGATGGCACCAGTGGCTGCGTTACACTATATACTTCTTAGTAGTTTAATCAAATTACAAAAGCAAAAAAGAGAGAAAGGAATTAATTTTTATTAAAAAATTTGAAAATATCGGAGTGATGCAATATTTTTGCACAGCATTTTATAAGGGCAATAAATATTTGTTTAAATTCCAACAAGTTTTAATATGCAATTAAAAATGATGTGATAATCATATTCGTATGATTGAGTATTCCATAATATATTTTTCAGGATTAAAGGAAATTGGGTCATAGAGGATCAGTTCTTGAAATTTTTCCTATTTGCTTCAAGTTTGATTCATTTTTTTAATTATTTATAATCATCAGTAATATATTATACTTTATTGAAACTAGGTAAGAACATTTTCACATTCATCTGGCGAAGTTGACGATCCTAAGGAGCATTTAAAACCAGATGATGGTAGTATCTATACAACATCCAAAAGCGATCTAACACTTGGCGTAGGAACTGGTATAAGTACATCACAGAGTGAAAACGCCTTGAGAACTTTAAAATCTGGATTTTCTTCGGCAGCAAGTTCTGTATTGTCAAGCCCACAAGCTGTATTATCACCACTTTCAAGGTTAGCAAAAGGTATGCAAAATCTTGGTGCAAATTTAGATCCTAGAAAATTGAAATCCGGAAGTGGAATCAGTTCAACACGTGGCGGCAGTAGCCATACATTAGAAGCATCACCAGAATCAGCAAGATTAAAAGAAACTTGGGCAGCTCAAGGTTGTAAATCAAGGTTAATTGCTGTTTAAAAAAAAAGTTTCATTTATGGGGAGGGGGTTTAAGAGGTATTTATTGAAATATATTATGCTTGAACTAAATTTATTTTATCTGACAAAGTTGTTTTAATAAAAAATAATGTATTACTTAATGATATTTATTCATAATAACTAGAAAGTAGTAATTTATTACGTTATTTGATCATTTAAAGTTCCTAGTTTGATAGAAATGTAAAACAATTTTGTCAGAGTTATAAAGTTTTTCAAATTTACAGCGTTTTCCATAATAAGTATAAAGGCAATAACAATTTTAAGAGCTATCCAAATTATGTTCATTCCCTTTGACGAAAATAAGACAGATAATCAATATTATCATTAAGAAGAGTTTTTAAAAATTGAAGTGCTGATTAATTAATAATTATAAAGGTTATGAAAATTAAAACATATAATTTGGGGAAGTGGAATACTAGTAAACCATAATACAATCGTTTCCTTATCACAAATAATTTCGAAACAGTTTATTTATTCTTTTTAATAGATTAAATAATTTTAAAAGGGGAAAAACTCAAATGATTCCATTGTCTTATATTGAATGACTTTGAAAATCTTTCTTATTGGCCATACTAAAAATTATACAATGCTTCTTTTTATTCATTTTGGTCTTGTTATAATATTATAGTCTTATTACGTCTGTTTTTACCAAACCATAGTTACTGTCAAAACACGATTTTCTGTATTTTGTTTAACAATGGGCATCGAAGCATGAAAAGACAAAATAAGTAACACTTGGGATGGGTAAAAATTAGCCTCTTCACTAAATACATCTGCTGCTGTTTTCGTTGAACCTTATGAGGCAAAACGCTTACTCCCTTCAATTCTGTTAATTTTTATCTGAATCAAACGCAAACGATGGGTGGGGAGCGTTATCATCTTGCAGAATGTTTTTTTTTTCAGTTAATTAAAAAAAGGATTACCTCGCTTGTAAGACTTCATAAGCTCTATCCAGCTATTCAGTATAAAGATTAGAGTCAACAGCTCAACAAATCAAAGTTCCAAACAAAAACAAAAGATGAATTTTTTTCCGTACCGATCTTAACAAACCACATGGTCTTGTGGTGCCAGTTGTTTATGCTTGTTTGGAATTTTTCAAAAATATCCACATTTCATCACTTGTAAATTATTCTTTTCCAAAACCTTGTGAATCTTTTGGATTACGTAGCAAATTTTTGCACATAATCACCCCACGCTGTTTGGCTTGACGCTTTGACAATTCAGTGGGGGATTTTATCTTGGTGTTCAATTCCGGACATCCATCTGTTTCTTTCTGAGATGGCAAACAGCTCTCATCGTGGCGTTTTGTTTGAATCTCCTAGAATGATAGTTAATGCACGCATTCAGCACGAATTCTATTTCACATAATCGAGCAATTCGTCATCATTCCTTTGCATTTAGTCCTTTTTAAAAATAATGTCTCAGAAGACCGCGAATCACAGTTTTTTCTTCGGACATTTTGGTTGCAGCAAATGAGAGCATTTGGTTATATTATTATACAGTAATAAAACCTAACAAATAGGATTTATTTTCTGACTGCAAAGGCCACTATTGTTTTCATGCACAAAAACTTTTGTTACAATCTATTATATTTCTCTAACTGCATATATTGCAAGCAATTCATTTTTTATGTTTGCACGTCCTGTAGATATGGTCAATTAATATAAGAACATGGGTCATTTGATTGTAAGTTCTCAGAAATAAATTTTGTAATTTTAATTAACTTTCAATAAATCTTCAATTACAAATTGTATTTTTTTTTTATTTAATTATAAATTTTAATTTAAAAAATTTGATCAGCCATTCTGAGATCTATAATACATCAATTCCTAGATTTTTAACAAATTATATTTTTAAAAGTTAGCTTATAACAAATATTTAAAAAAAAATCCGCGATTTATAAAATATTGTAAAACTATTTTAATACTGTATAAAGTTTGAAATATTGCAATGAAAGAAAAATTAAAGCCGGTTAAAGTTATTACTCAAAAATTTTTAAAATAATTCCATGTAATTATTAATATCTTTCTTCATACATAAAAAAAAAACCGCATTTTAAAGCCAAATAAGACTGGAACTGTGTTTTAACTTTGAGAAATATTTTTTATTCTAAGGTAATTTACAACTTCTAATTGTTTTTATAAACTTCTTGTCTTTTAATACTTGAATTATGTATTAGAAAAGTCTTAGGCTGCTGATTTATGCTCTCTAGGCCTGAAATGATCCGAGTTGCTACATATTGATTTATTCCATTGGTTTGTCCGGATGTGCCACTCGTCTACATAATTCCGTTTTGGTTTCCCCCATTTGTTGGACGTATTGCCAGGCAGACTATTCATGTGGCCCAGTATAACTTTAAAAAAAATAAATAAATAAATAAAAACGGAATTAACATGAATGGTTATAAAAAAATTAATTCATTGCAACTCGACGATTTATTGTCGCCCCCTTTTGGGTTCATGTGTTTGTTCACAGAATGTAATTGCCTGTAAAATGTGCGCGAGTAGGTGAGTGATTTTATGCGCTACAGTTTGTCTATAGCTCCGGAAAAATCCAAATGAAGAAAACACGTGTTAAATTAAAAATACATTTTCATCGGCAATTGTGGCTAGTTATACTGGTTTGAAGCCATCTAGACAGGTTTTCCAACTTTTTTTTGGTATCAACTCTATGCAATATTATTTTTTCCCTCGGCTCTTACAATGCAATTATTAATGTTATTATAAATATATATTACAAGAAATGTAACAGTTTTTAAATATAAACATTGGCTTGATAATGAGCAGCACCAGGATGTTTTTAATTGTTTTGTGATTCACATCATTAGGGCTTATAATACATACTTATTTTTACTTTATTAGTTTTTGGATTATTTAGACACTTTATTATTTGAAACTCTTTTATTTTTTCGCACGCCGTTCCAGACTTGTGCTTCTCAAATTTAACTTGATAAAAAAATATGTTTCCAAAACTTTAAAGTGGTTTTTCTTTTGGGTCACTGAACATTTTAATTATTCCCGCTTCGATGCACAAATTTATTTCTTATTAACACTTGTATTAATCGCATATATCGAAAAAGTTGAATTGTTTGCAAACTAAAAAAAAAAAGCTGTAATTCTCCATATAGGCATTCGCCCAGGATCAGAATGTTTGTGATAATCCGTGTGTGATGATTCGATTAGCAGCATAGTGTATTAATGTTATCTACCTTAGCGTTCATCACATATTGTTTATCTAGACATTCTGATGACAGATAAAAGCCCGAAACTGTTGATGTGAACACAAAACGAAACAAGTTATCACGGAAAAGATCTCTCGATATCATCCACCATTGTTGTTATATATTATATAAGTATGTACAATCCCAATAATAATAAGGTCGATACATAGACAATAGTGGTCTAGACCATTCCACTAATGTTATAATAATAATAATAATAATAATAAAAGTCTTTATTTCATATATACATACAAATTTTCTCTTGTTTACAAATATGTACAAAAAAAATATAAAGACATCACCTCATGGTAATCACCGTCTGAGGGCACTAATGTTATTAGTAGCAATTGATTAAAAAAAAAAGTTGTCTTCCGATTCAAGTTTTTGACTGGGTTACATGTTGGAATGATGGTTGGCACTCCATTGGAATAGAGGATGTTTATGTAAATCAGTTTATGATCCAGTAATGGATAAACATATGGCCTGGATCGCTCAGTCAATAAATTGAACGATATCTTCAGTAAATTATATCTTCATGAATTGTTGTATACTTGAATCAATTTTTCACTAACATTTTTGAATCTGGGTACAAATTTTATTTAAAAAAAAAATGATTTTTTTCGTATGTTTCAAAGAATTGAATTTAGTAAAATTAATAAAGTAATGGTTTTTAGGTTTGATATTCTTTCAAAGTATTTTCACTGGTAGTATTTATATAATGTTTATTAAATAAGTATATTAATCTAAATAAAAGCAATATTAATATTTAGTCATTTTTAATGGCTGGGCAAAAGCTTATTTTTTTTCTTTAAGCCTTTTGCATAATAAATTATAAATATTTGATTCATAAAAAAAAAAAAAAAAATGAAAAAAATATTGCTAAAAAATTAAACAATTCCTTAGTCCCTGTGCCTGAGAGCCGTATTTGCCCTTTTTAAAGAAACATATCCCTATACTAAATACTGTTTTTAAGGTTATAATTAAACTTAATGCCTTCAGCACTTATTTCTTTACTTACATTATCTTAGTTCTATTTTGTTTTATAAGTTTTTTTAAAAAAAATAATAAATAAAATAACTTACAGGAAAATAAGTTTGTATTTTAAGATTATAAACTTAAAAAGGGTTTTACAACCCTTTAAATTAAAAAAGGATTATAAACAAAAGGGTTTTGGGAAAATTTCATGTACCTGGATTAATATCTTCCTATTTTTTTTTTCTTTTTTTTTATTCTTCGTAGTTCTTTTTTACATTTTTTTTATTTTGTTATAAATCTGAGGCGTTACTAAGAGTTTTCACATTATAAGGTATTTCAAAATCTTTCATTTAACATCACATTCTTTTATTTATCTAATTAAATTTCAAAAATAGGATACTATATCAACAAAATACAGAATATTCTTAAATGTTGCGATTATCGTTCGAAAAATTCGACAAATCCGACTATATTACTTAGTAACTTGTCTTTTTTTTTTAACTTCTTGTAGACCAATGCCTTAGGAAAAACTATAACGAAGTACAGAAACAAACCATTAGTTACCCATTGGTTTCTTCTTACAATAATTCGGGTTAATCACGAGGACATTGTTTTTTAATCTTATTGGATGGATTTCTATTGCTGTGGAATGTATAATATAGATTTAAGGATTAGTACAGGCAAACAGGATCGATTTGAAATAATCAGGATGAATGAGATGTTTAAAACGGTATGAATGAAGTGATTTGAAACATAGCATGGAGCATTCCTATTTATATGTCAGATGTGTAAAGAGGAGTAGCTATAAGGGCAGATTCCATTTGCAATATATAAGATCTAGTTCAGTCTTTTGGGTGATCAGTGTTTGTACCTAGAACTCAGTCATCTGTAAAGTGTACAATGAGAAGTGTATGAATGAGAATGTGGGTTGACCCAAGTAGTTAAGCACATCAGCGATGAGTTGTAGTTTTACTGGATGTCAGTGTAAATGTTGTTCGTGTTTTTTAAGCTGGCATGCCCGCAGGGACCATCAAGATCCCTGAAGAAGTCAAGCAACATCTGATCCATTTTTCCCCCATGTAAATATTTGGATGGATTTTGATATGTTGTTAGAATACGCTATAACTTCAAATCCACTAAGACCTAAAAGATCTAGGCTTCCTTTGAAGTCAAGAATGTAGTCGTATAACGTGTAAAATGTACTAGTGTGAGTGAGGAAATGTGAACTAGATCTTGCCTCTTTTGGAACGCTAAAACCAACTAATGCACATATGAAGTATTGCTGCAGGCCATTTGTATGAGTGTTGGTGTAAGGTTGTTGTATTGTTAGGCTGGGATATCCGCAGAGTATCCCAAGATCCCTGAAGAAATGGCTGATTCAGATCCCTGAATTTTTCAATGATGCCTCGATGCTTGAATATTTGAAAACAGCTCTTTGCAAAACATTGATTCAGCATTTCTTTTTTCTTGCCCTTCCGCCTCTTTGGCGATAATGTTTTAAAATTATTTGAATTTCATACCCCCAGGATCTGAGAGATAATAATATATTGAAAACAGTTTGTCGTAGGATTACGATAGAATCGTAAGTCATGCATTACAAAAATCATCAATAATCCCCCTTGTTTTGTTTGAAAACTTTATTTTAAATAAATAAATCTTTAGGAAAATCGGTCGATTTTTATAAAGCATTCCCTTGTTTATTCCTTTAAATCTCTATATACCATCTTTCCTCTTATGATTTAGTTTAAGAATTCTTACATTTTTTTTCTTCGTCCCTTAGTTAAAACATTGAAAAAGAAAATTGTATATTTATAAAATATGTTATTTATTTGATCATTATATTTGCAGCTAAGAGCAAAAAAAAAAAAATCCAATCATTTAAAAAAAAATACATTTAATAAATTATTAAGAAGGTATTTAATTATACTTGTATTTAAAAATTGAAATGATAATTATTTTTAAAATAGTCTTAAAACTTCTGTATACTCATTGTAGAGAATTCTATTTTATTTTTATATATGTACCTGCAAGCTTTTCAGTATTAATAAATATGTATTATAAAGCATTGCAATATATAATTACTTAATATTTATAAAAATGTTTATAAGGTTTAACATATTTAAAACAAAAACAAAACAAAAATGAGTTATAATATATATTGTTAGTATTATTTATTATTTAACATGAACAAATTTTGTTTGTAGTTATGCACTTTTTGCACAAAAAAAGTATTATTAATTTTGAATTTTTATAATTATTACATTGTTTGCTATTTGAGCTAATTACTATTTACGAAATATAATTCTATCTTAACGTTTAAATATATTTATCAGATATGTGCCAAAGAATGTTTACAAAAAAATAAATAAAAGTAGAAGAAATTTAAGGAAAGCTAATTATTATTAAAGTCAATATTTCAGTTATATCAGTTTTAGGGGGGACCAAAGTCTGTTCTTATTTGTTTTGGAATTGCTTGGAGAAATTGTGCTCTGTCCAATCTATGTTGGAGACGTAGATGTCCTGGTTTTGCTTTCTCTTCTAAGACATGGATAATAAAAATTATTTCTTCACTTTAAAAACAAAAAACCTTGTATAAATAAATATCAAAGCACTAAATCTTCAGGTCAATACACAAAAATATGTTAATAAAACTCTTCCTTTTTTTTTACGCATTGCATTGGAAAGCAGCTTTTCTGTTTGTTATGATTCAAAATTATATAAATAGTCGCTTAACGTCCGATTTAACATTCTTCCAATAGAATTTAGGCGCCATTATTGGTACTTACTGGACTGTGGTGGTTGAGAAATAATACATAACTCTTTGTTTAATTTGAGCGAATACTCTCAATAATAACTGTCTGTAATTGTCTAGCCGAAAACTTGCGGGAAGGGGGGGCCTCAATATGTCTGCCTGTCAGACTGGAACGGAGAGAATATCAAGAGTCCTTTACACTGTCTCTCGGTCTCAGACTGGATAAGCCTCAGATATGGTGAATCATTGATGGCGTGGTTTTTGATGTTGGGGGAAGGGATTGTGTGAACGAAATAATGAGCCATTGGAATATCTGGAATGGAGTTCCTCCCACACGACTCACACTTCCTCCCAGACAGACGGTCTCAATTGTTCCCTCCTCAAGTTTAGGGTTTAGGCTCAGCTGAGCATTCATTTACTCTTGGGGAAATGAATTATAAATCATTATATTTACGATAGAGATAGAATAACTGATGATCGTTTTTAAGGAAGGAAGGACGTTGGGCGGCATTAAAAAAACAAATCAGTTCTTGGTAAATAATTATCTCTATTTAAGGTCAAAACCTTTTATTAATAAAATATTTTTTCATTAAATTTTACATTCTAATACCAAATTAATTAATTAGTAGTATTTTCATATATAAATTTGAGATCTCCAAAATACATCATAGCAATTTCTACTAATCTTTAATCATTTTTTGGTTGTGTGGGTTCTCCGTCCGAAAAGTTCATGATATTTACGTAATAATTAATTATAAGGCTATTATTCAATATTTGGTATTAAAATTTTTGTATCCATTTTAAATTTTTTTTACATTTCTATACCATATTTTTTTGTTTTCCATTTAAAAAAAAAATTAGGCTCAAATAGCAGGCAAACATCATCATAAAGTGTGTTACCCTGATTGTGATATTTTTTCATTTTATTTTTTTCTTTTTTAGAAAGTTTTCTTTTATTATTTATTTAAAAAAAAATAATAAATTTTAGGATAATTACATCGCTTGAAAAAAAAAAATAAATAAATAAATAAATATAACCAAAGCTGTTTTATATAGGTGTCATAGGGTTTGTAGATGATGTGGTAAAAAACAAAAAATAGATTATAGTCGAGAAGTTTGAAATAAATAAATATATGATTTAGAAATTGAAAATAAAAATTGCTAATGCTATTACAAAAAAAAAAAAATATAATAGATTGCAACATTTTATATTTATAATAGTAAATAAAAATGACTTCCATTATGCAGTTGCATAGTAAATAAAAAAATATAATAAAATAAAAAAAAATTTGACCAATTTACCAGCTTTATAGGAATTAGCTCAAAAAGAAAAGTGAAACAAAATTTTTAAAATATATAGTTAAATAAAATATTATTATTATAAAAAAAAGAAAGTGCATTTACCTTCACAACATTATTTATTTATTGTAAACCAAATAATAATTTTATGATTCTCATAAATTCATAATTTATTCATTAATTCTTTATTATTATTTCTTTAAATTAAATTAAATTAGTTTTTTGTGGTAGGAAAATTACATTATTTAAAGCTTTAAAGAAATATAAAAAAAAAATTCTCGTTAAGCACCATTACGTATTTATAGAATTTTAAATTGAGATAGTGTGGTGATACAAATATTATGGGTGTTTGTACTTTTTTAAAGATGCCCACATAACAATCACATTGTCACACATTCCATTTTCGGACAGTTAAGGTTTTATCATAGTTTCTGGAAGTGGTGTTCAGATTTCTATAATATATTTCTTCTTGAAAATGTGGTTGGGTCCCATTGCTGGATAACATCTGGTATTTTATCCGTCGTAGTATGCATATTGTTTTTGTTCCTGACAGGTTTCGATTTTCATCCATCATCAGAGCAAATTCACCAAGTTCGTGTAGAGAGTTCACTCTTCAACGTAATGTTTCTGCTACACTCACACTTATTGATTGTATATACAACCAACAAGGGTGACTGTAGGAGAAACATTACATTGAAGAGTGAACTCCCTACTCGAACATAGTGAATTTGCTCTGATGGAAATCCGAAACCGGACAGTAACAAAAACAATATGCATGCTAAGACGGATAAAATAACCGATATTTCTTCTTTCTTATTCGTGAAAATTGGAAACATTCACTTTTACGAAGATCCAAAAAGAGCTTCACTTATAAATATAATTCAACATATTTTTCGAATAATCAGATCAAATTGTTTAATGAAGTTGAAGAGGACGTGATTTCTGTGTAAGAAAAATATCTCATCTTATTTACAATCGTCGGATAGGGATTTTTTTTTTTTAACACAAATGAGATGTACTAATCACTCACAATTTTTTTTGTCAGTATCTGCCACAAAAAATTCCGATCACTTTATAAAATCGAATAGTTTTTTGATGCTCTAAAGTTTCTATCTTTTTTTTTTTTTAGAACTTACCACATACAAACTTTTTTATATATTCTTCATAGATTTCTTTAAGTATTGTGAAAAACACGTTTTTTTTTGTTTTTATCTTGTAAAAATAATAATAAAATACACATTTCAAAAAGACTTGTTAAAACTGCCTTGGTGTATTTTGGCATCACTCATATTAATAATTAGTTTAAACATGAATGAATATATATATATATATATAACACTATATACACTATATAGCATTTGTGTCAATTGTTTGGTATTTATTAAAAAAAAAAATTATAGTTTATTTAGCTTTTGAATTTTGCTATTTATATTTGTGATGTAATTTTTAGCAACATATATATGTTATTAATATTTGATGTTTTTAGATAAAAAAAAATCCTTCCATTAATTATGTGATTGGAATAATGATTTTAGTTTATTTTTTTTATTATCCCAAAAATTTCCATCGATTTTCATTTGGCCTTGAACTGGAACAGCTTTCTTATTTACTTATAAACAAGTTGCATTTTTTATTATTGTTACATTGGAAAAAAACAACAGGATTAGATGCATACTTGAAGCACCATTGACTTTTTCTGATTAGCTTAGTTACTAATAAAAATAAAATTTATAGTTTATTTGGGGCTAGTAATTTACCTCCGGTGTTACACGGACGGTTCCAGAATGGATGGTAGGTCTGGAGCTGTGGTCTATTTTGAGACCGAAGATCTTTGGCTGTATCTCTTGGTGAATGGACCTCAGTCTTCCATCCTCTATTCTTTGTTATATCTTAGATGAGAGGGTATGCAACGCTAACTTAAAAGTTGTTTGTATCTGCTCAGATAGCCAAGCTGCGCTGAAGGCGCTGAGTTAATGTGCCTTCACTTCCAGGTTGGTGTTAGCATGTTCTAAAAGACTGGAAGAGCTTTCTTCTCTGAAGGATGTGCTTCTAGGTTCGGTACCAGGTCACATGGGAATTTTTGGGAATGAGGAGGTGGATAGGTTTGCCAAATTAGGCGCCGCCTCTTTCCCTTTCATTGGTCCCGAGCCTGCTGTTGGCGTGCCTTCTGGCACATGTCTTTCAGGCTTCCAATCAAAGACAGCTTCACAGCATTCATCGTTATGGATGAGCTCAGTTGGTTGTCGGCAGTCCAAAATGCTCATCAGGGGTCCGGACAGGGCTATTAATGAGACATTGTTGTGTCTTTCACGAATCTCTCTCAGGCATTTGGTTGGATCCCTTAGTGGTTTAAGGAGACATCTCTACGTAGTGGAGCTAATGCCGGATCCATTTTGTAGAGTCTGTGAGACAAAGGAGGAAACACCCATCCATCTTATGACAGATTGTCTGGGTTGTGAGGAGATTAGGTTTAGGACCTTTGGTCGGAGCAGGATGTCTGTGGAAGAGCTTAGGTTATTTCCCCTTAAGGTATTGTCCGATCTGTTGGGACGGCGGTGAATCTTAGATGGATTAGAACCCGGTTCTGGATATTCGTTCTAGACCCGCTTTGTTGTTTTTCTCGGGGTAGCTATATGAGCCCAGTGAGGCTTTGGATAGCGTAGGGTTTGGTCCCTCCCCACAGACAAATAATAATAATAATGGGGGTAGTAATGTATGAAATTACCAAAATATAACAACAAATTTTAATAGTTACAATTTTTTGTTATTTATCGCTGGCAGCTGGTCCATTATGATCATATTTTCAATCATTGAAACACGTAGCAAAATACTTAATTATAATGAGAAAAATAAAAAGTAATACAAATTAAATAAACAGGTGAGAATAACATACAAGTATTCTTAAAATTGTTTCTCTTGCAAATTTTTTTTTTTTTTTACTTTCTCTTAATAATAATAATAGTAAGTAAGAGGGAAGTAAGTATTATGATCGTCCCAGATTTTCGTAATTTGAGTTTTTACCGGAAATTCACGTTGAGGTCTCCTCAGTCTAAAAAAGTGGTTTTTAAAAAAATGGTCTGTATGTGTGTGAAAAGAATATAATAATAATACTTTATTAGGAAAAAATTACAAAAAAATAAAGAAATGACAGAGTATTAAAAGCATGGCATAAGCCGTCTGCTTGAGTTTACTGCAAGTAAAATTTAAAGTTATTATTAACGAGTTAATATAGTGCGTAATATAAGTATAACAGAGCTTAAGAAAAGTAAATATATATATGTATTGTATGTATGGAAATGTAGTACAGTAAGAAAATAATAAATATAATACAATAAGCAAATAGTATATACAGTACGTTAAAAAAAGAAAAACCATTAGTAGGCATTTTCAAAGAAAATCTAAAATAAATACCGATAAAGAATACCAAATCTCTTGATGAAAACAAAATAATAACAAAAACAAACTAAATATAAACTAAAAAACGTAATAAAGATAAAATACAATGTATAAAATACTTAGGAAAAATTTACATATTACAATAATAAAAAGAAAAATATAGCCAAGGTAACCAGCATAGATATTACTAAGTCGAATCCGCTAACCATTCAAGTCTGATTTGACAGGCATGGCGAGAGTAACGAATCAGTGGTAAACAGGATGTTTGACCGGTTAAAAATTGAATTATCTCCAGCCTGGAGAGAAAGGATTTGCCGAAATGGAGTAGCCGAAGCTCCACGAGGATAGGACATTCCCCAAGGAAATGATATAAATTCTCGCAAACATCATACGAGCAAAGGGGACATTTTTCAGTTATTACCTCTCTATCCACCCATGGCCTAAAATTTAGAAAAAGAAGTTCCCCTCTAATTTTGAAAAACCAGCGGAGATCTTTAAGCTTTAGGATATCAAATAGACTCTCCGTTATAAAACTGGGATATTCTGCTATTAGCACTCTGTAAAGAAGAAAACGATCAGTAGAAGTAGCCCGTCTTACAGCCTCTTCACGAATGTCCGACTCAATCTGGGATGGAAGCTCGAGGAGTAAAGTACGCCAAGAAGGAAGGCTATCTAATGATGGTGTGACCGTGCAGGAGTGAAGGCGGACTAGCGAAACTAAATGTTTAAACCAGAAGATTTTTTTTTGTATTATTTGAGTAGCAAGTATTTTAGGTAACCGGTGGTCTTCCTGAGATAGAATTTTAATACAATATTTTAGATGAAGCTTAAGGGAAAAACACTGCATAGATTCAAGTGGAGTTTCCAAGGCGAGCATATAATTAGGGGTGCAAGCGGGGAGGGCAAATAATTTCTTCAGAAAGAATCTTTGAAACTTTTCTAAGGCATCATAACTATGAAACCCCCAAACCTGAGCACCGAAGCAAGCTACCGATCGACAAACTGTTTTAAAAAACTGGAACTTAGCTTTTATAGGTATGCAGTTACTTAGTATGAAGTTTGACCAAGTCATATTAATCCCTAGTTTAGCAGAAGAGATTCTATTGCTAATATGTGAAGTGAAAGAGAGGCGAGGGGTCAAGATAACACCAAGATATTTGTAGGAGTTAACAATTTCAATTTTGCTGTTTTTATAAAACCATTCCTCGGAAGAGGATAACCTTCCTCCTCTTCGGAAAACCATAATTTTTGATTTATTGAGATTTACAGTAAGATTCCATTGTTCGCAGTAACGTTCAAGGATCCTAATGTTTCTCTGTAGAGCGATTCGGTTGTCGGTGATAAGAACTATATCATCCGCATAAAGTAGAGCTCTGATTTTGGTAGAACCCACAACAACACCGCCTTCTAGAACTGTGGGTAGATCGTCCACAAATAGGGAGAATAATATAGGACTTAAAAGGCAGCCCTGACGAACGCCCGCTCCCACACTAAAGGTTTGCGAAATTCCATCCGCATTACGGACTGAGGGTACTGCTGAGGAGTACAGTAATTTTAAGATATTCGCAAACTTATAAGATATGCCCAGATTGAACAGTTTCAAAAAAAGAGAGGAGTGGTCAATTGTGTCAAAAGCTGACTTAAGGTCTACGAAAAAACAATAAATTTTTTTCCCTTTTCCTATAAGTTTAAGATTTATCAAATTTGTTAGCACGAAAATATTGTCGATCACCGAATACCCACGTCTAAAACCACTTTGAAACTCGCTCAAAAGATTGTTGGCTCTTACATACTGCTCAAGACGGTTAAGCAGAAGAGCAGTAAAAATCTTAGACAACGTGTCCAAACAAGAGATTCCCCTATAGTTATTCACATCGTCGACGTCCCCGTTTTTGTACAAAGGAAAGATAATAGAGTGCCCAAAGGAATGAGGGATGCGACCCACCTCAAAAATGTAATTGAAAAATGCCAAAAGTCTCTCAACAAAGCAAGAAGGAGCGTGTTTGTAAAACTCATAAACAATGGAATCAGGGCCAGGAGCCTTATTAGACTTGAGGCTCGAGAGAACAGATTCAAGTTCATAGAAGGTAAATGCAGGATCGAGAATATTGGAGGTAAAGAATGGTGCAGCATAAGACATAGAAGAAGTCATAGGAGGATTAAGTAAGTTTTGGAAGTGAGAAACCCAGCTATTCATTATGATGCGGTTGCTACAACAAAAATTTCTACGGCGAAAGCTGTTAACTAAATTCCAAAACTGCTTAGAATCTGTGGTGACCTTAAATTTATTAAATAAAGAAGAGTAATATTCTTTTTTGCGTTCTGAGCACAATAATGCATACCTCTTATTGGCATCACGGTAAGCATCTTTTGCAAGTCTAGAGTTAGAGAGACGAAATAAATTAAGTAGTTCAAAAGATTTTTTCCTTGCTTGAAAACAAGTAAAATCAAACCCGCATTTTTTTGACGAGATTTCAGGTAAGAAGAAACCGGTGGAGCAGAAGGACAAGCGTTTTTTATGCAATTTTTTATTTTATCTGCGTAATGTTGAGGATCAGTAGGGAAGGAGACTATTTTTGTAAGTTCGTTTTCAAGATTTCTTTTATAAGTGTCCACATTCTTATCTTTCCAAAATAATTGTGGGAGTAAAGGCAGAGTGAGGGTACGTGGTTGTGTAGAAGAGAGAGAGAGAAAAAGAGGAAGGTGATCGGAAAAGATTTCAGGAAGTACAGCGAAGCTATCGACATGTTGCAAACAGTTAGAAGAAACGCAGGCAAGATCGTTCACGGAACAGCCCATGGGCCCTATAAAAGTAAACTGGCCCTCCTTATCCCCATTGAAACGACCGTTTAGAATTAGAAGTTCATAATCTTCACAAAGTTCGAGCAGCCTCGAACCGTTACTGTTGAGTACTTTATCTTTAGAGTGCCTGACAGGGGAGAATTTAGGATTATTGAAGAATAAGTCCTCAGGGAGGTACTGTGAGTCACTTACCCGTACATTAAAATCACCAAGAAGCATCAGACTGCGATAATCATTACACTGACAAGCATACAGTAAATCCTGTAGCGACAAGAATTCCTGATCCCACTTTGTGCAATTTAGATATACTGGAACCATGCAAATCGCCGTAGTATCTATAATTAAACGGATTACAGGCTGGTTACCAATATAAGAAAAGGAAATTGCAAGACACGAACGTTTTATTCCTAACAATTTACCCCCACTGGCTCTTCCAAACTTCGACTCTTTTCTAGCTGGCACCCACAATATATCAAAATCTGAAAAACAGTTCTTAAAAAAATTACAAGTATCTTCTACAACAAATGTTTCCAGCAATATAAAAATATATTTTTTAATAAAGTTTAAAAAATCAAAGTTTCCTACTTTAGATCTTAGACCTGAAATATTATAACAAATTATAGAAACATGAGAGGAAAGGTTATCGAAATTCGAGAAGTTGCTGCAGACGGCTGGAATTCCTCAAGAAAATATCTTAGCACCTGATGGGGGCATCTGTGTAGTAGCAGAGACAGTTGAACGAGGAAGGACGGCGGCTGGAGGAGAACCTTTTCTAAGATCGTCAATAAAGGCGGTCATGTCTTCGCCCACCAGATTGCTGACAGTTGAAATTCCACATAGCTCCCCTAATTGAAGACCATCTTGACTGGACCAAGTAAACTTGTGACCCTCAATTAACAAAACATTTGCCCGGAGTTTCACGTTTATACGACTGTTAATCCTGAAGATTTCCTTTTTTAATTGAATAAGTTTTGCACGTTTCTTTCTCGTAGCTTCTGGAAGATCGTGGTGTACTATAAAACCTGTACCTTTTAGAATTTTCGACGATTTAAGAATTGACATTTTATCATGTGGGCGAGAGAAGGTAACGAGAAGAGGTCTATCAGGTTTTTCTCGGGGTCCTAGAGGGGTGGCATGAAAACATTCAGAGGAAATATCCACCTTTATTAAGTCGCTACAAAACTCCCTTACAGCATCACTTGTATTTGTAGAAGCCGAATTTTTAATTCCCTTGAAAATCAAATTATTCTGACGAACAGATATCTCCAGATTCTCTAAGCGCATCTCAGATTTCACATACGAGGCTTTAAAAGCTTTCAACTCATCTTTATGTGCTTCATTTTCTTGTTTGAGCAGAAAAATTTCTCTTGTTAATGCTTGAATATCCTCTTTGTTAGCCAAGGGAGCCAGCTTCTCATCCAACAGATCTGACGTAATTTCTTTTAGCTTCAAACTCATTTGAGAGGACAAAATTGAGTCGTCAGACATAATTAAATTCTTTTTTTTAGAGACCGGGTCTGTACTGCCTGGCGAACTTCTTAAACGTTTTGACGAATCCGACATAAACTGCACTTTAGATATTAGTAGTAAATGAATTAGTCAAATATATTAATAATAAAATTATAACGTAAAGAAAGATAAAGAAAATAAAATAAAATAACCAAAAAGAAAAAAACGAAAAATGAAGCGTATTCACTTTAATTACGTATTCAAATCGAGAGAAAAGTAGTAAAGAGAGAATGTAAGGTAATTGAGAAGCGAAAGAGAAAAAGGTAAATAAAAGTCAGCTGGCAAAATAAAGTTATAGAATACTGTGCACTTATATACTGTCAATATTTACCAAACTGGTATAAATATTAAAGTCAAGTTCAACAAAGAAACGAAGGTTTGTAGCAAAAATTAACTCTCCCCACCACTTCAAAACTATGCACTGGATTACTGAGATAGATATTTAATGATAGATATTCTATCGTTAATAACTTACAAGCCAGTCGATATAATTGCTTCAAATTTTGACACCTGACACAATTTGTATTGCACTAGAAACTTGCAAAAAATCACAATTCTACGTTCTGAAAAAACTAAGAAAATTTTTAAAAAACAGAGAGACGATCTTTACAGTACCAAGCAAAGCAGTAAACTCGTGTGAAAAGAATATCTCAAAACCAAAAAGTTGCAGGAAGCTCAAACTTGGCATTCCGTTTAAGTACTACCACTTGCATCAGGCACTAAGATTTCAGGCAAAATCCATCACCCGGAAGTGATACTTTACTGAATGGTTTTTCAATTTCTAGTGATTTTTCTTAAAAACAGCTCCAACGATTTTCATTAATATAAATAACTACAACTTTTGTTTGAAACATTTCTCCGGAAAAATTCATTGAAGAGCACTTTTGGAGATGGGATGAGGTTGTGATTTCCTCAAGGAGCTTTTTCAGTTCAACAATGTGCTATACAATTCTGTCCGCGAAATAGTATTAATTAGAATTATATAAGTTGCCAACATTCCAAGTTTGAAGAAAATCGATTGAGTGGAAGTGCGACTTTACTGAATTTGTTTTTCAGTTTTTTTGTCATTTTGTTCATAAAATGCAGACGATTTTAAACACTAATAAGAATTGAAAATTTGCTGTTTAGCAGTAAGAGAAAGTTGTGTAAGGTTTCACATCAGAATTTTTATATTGTTTTCAGAAATTGCCACCAGAGTTCTTCATCTGAACACAGCATACTGATCAGTCGGGATTAATGAAAAATTATGGCGAAATTGAAATTAAACACCTTTAAACAAGTCAAATATTAAGGCTTTGTATCAGGAGTGAAGAAAGCTATTTTTGTAGAATATGTGGATGAGTCCGCAATGCTGGATCACAACTGGTATTTTATTCGTCGTAGCATGCATATTTATGGTTTTCCTGACCGGTTTCGGATTTTCATTCATCGTCAGAGAAGTTGACACCAGAATTCTCCACAATTTCAAGCTTTCAATTCATGAATTTCAGCCATCACAGTGAGAACTTTAGGGCTGGGAGCGTTGTCAGAAGAAACATAACCTTCTTCTTCGGCCTTTTTTCCCTATTTTTTGCTTCAACTGGTCCAGAAAGTTAGTATAATATTTCGGCGTTAATCGTCCTGTTTTTTTTTCTAGATAATCTAGCAACAAGATTCCTTTAGCGCCCCAAAACACTGTGGTCGTGACCTTCCCTGCATGTGGGCCGCTTTTCGCCGGGCTTAGCTACATCAAATGATATTCACCGAAGTACGTAGTTGGAATCCCTTCAGGGCAAAGTAAAGGAGACAGAAACACTTTATTGTAAAAAAAACAAATTTACAATAGTGGAGCTGCTTAACCCTTATGTCTATGGTGGGGAACCCGGGTAACATCTTCAAGTATAATTCAGTTTAAGTATAAATAATTTTTATTATTTTCGAAAACCCCTCTAGCTATTCCAAGTCCATTCATTTTAGAAAAGTTTGCAAAGAAAAAAAAAAAAATTAAATGTATTATATTCATTTTGGATCTAATAAAAAAGTATTCCTGTAATCTATATTAGGTTACCTGGGTAACCTGGCAAGGTTTATAGACAATAAAGATGTTGAGGGTTACAAAAATATTTATTTATGTAAATTTGTGACAAGAACAATAATTACAAACATTTCTGGCACTGAAAATAAATTTGTCTGTAAAATCTGCACTTATTTTGCACATTCACAACACCTGGTGATCGCAACACAGTGTTCGTTACAAATAGGTTTACTGCACTGACCACAACACTTCCTTTCTTTTTCTCTTTACTTGTAACTTGCATATAAAGCAGTCACCACTTACTTGAAGACGGCCCGTCGCATCTCTTCCCTGAGAAGGTGCAGCTGCTACCGAAGCAGCAATTTCGGTAGGAATCGCCCTTCCCAACATGCATTCTATTCCAGATTTAGTGGAAAACTTACTGGCAACTGCTGGATTAGTTGCCCGACTAAGGATAGCTGGCATTGCTAGTTGTTTTCCTAATTCTTGTAGGAAAACTCTACGACTATCAGTTCGTTGAGAAATTTGAGGGTTGTTCTCTTTTGTAAATTACATAAGCAGCTAAACTTGCAATATCGATGATCTTATCAAAGAAAGCCATAGGCCCCGTTGTGTTCGTCTTTTCACCGAATAATGAGAGCACATTTTATCCATACTGTCAACACCTCCCTTATTTTTATTGTAGTAATGAACGATGTCTGGCTTGTTGAGCGGTCCTAAGTTGTTCCATCGTAGATATCAAGATAACCGCTTTTCTTTTCTTTGGAACATATGAACATATGCTTATATTATCATCCGTATACCCAAACAGTGATGACTTTTCTTCTCGAGTATTCGAAGGTAACATTTCTTTGGGTATATAAGGCTTGTTCTTCTTCACTGTTCCAACTAAAAATAAATCCCAAGTTTTCAACCGTCGAACCAGGGAACGTGTTGTAAAAAAGCTGTCAGTAACAATATTTCTTCCGCTTCCTTTATAGTTAATTGACAAATCTTTGACAACCCTTTCTCCTTGATTTATCTCTCTTCCTGTACAAGATTTACCGGTATATATTTGGCCTTGAAGAGGATATGAATTGTTAGCGTCAGAGATCCACCAAACTTTTATTCCATACTTCGCCGGTTTCGAAGGCATATATTGGGTAAAATTAGTCCTACCCCTGAAGGAAAATAATTGTTCATCCACTATTAACGACTCAGAGACGAATAATTTGATTTCAAGTTTGAATTTAACATTGCAAAGATGTCACTTATTGCAGCAGCTTCATCATTTTGTAATCGCTGAGCTCTAGTATTGACGTTGTCGAACCGTAAAAATCTACTTATTTGCCAAAACTTGTTCAGTGACATAGTAGCTCTATAAAGTGGATAAGCTTCTTGTCTTCCACAATTCTTTAGTGTGCTCGTAGTTGGAATATTTTACGCCTGCTGTTATAAGGATTCCGAGATAAGCTTCAAATTCTTCAACTACAAGCGGTTTCCATGTTTTTTTAACCTTATTGTTGTTATTGTGTGATGGAAAAACTTGATTTGCTTTTCTATTCGTCTCTCTTACTATTATGTCACACATTCGTAAGAGAATACACGCAAAAATGTATCCTTTATAGAAAGAATTTTTGTAACAAATGCTGGTCCTGACTTTCCACGTAAAATTTTGTGACGTAATATTTTCCTTGTTAGACTACTGGAGATGTTCCATTCTGTACCATATTTACCTTTTAGAACACTGTTGTTTGAATCTTCGCAAATAATATCCTTTATTTCTTCATCGGAGCTATCTGTGAGTTGTTCGGCCACCTCAAAATTGCTCGGACCAGGAGCAACATCTTCTATATCGGAGTCCTCATCAACAACCTCTTCCATAGGAATGTATAAATCTTCATTCTCTTCCTCAGAATCTGATAAATTGTCATTTTCATCTCCAGTAGCGGCAAACAACTGTTGAATATATAATTCTTTTTTTTCATAAGACGGTTGATTGCACTGAGCTCTCGAAATTTATCAGCCATAGTAGTTGTAAACAAAAGAAAACAAAAAAACAAAAACTGTTTTACCTCTTGCAGTACTATTGTTATCACCGACGAATTCACTCAAAAACATTTATCACTCTTCGTTAACCACGTTATCACAGAAATAATGACACTAACATAATCTGTAAAATGCTTAGAAAACCACCAAATCAAAAGCAAAGATAACCATGATTGTAAACAACTCATATAATCAGCGTTACCAACTAAAAATTAAAAAATGTATCAGGTTACCTGGGTAACCCAGTCATAGACAGCAGTATGTTAGAGAATGTCGTGGACACCAGGGTTAATTATATTAAGTTGCTCCACCTCAGCATACTAATCAGTCGTGAGATATTTTGTAGACCAATGTTTATGTAATATACAATGTATTTATCCAGATTAAGACATAGATGAGTAATAATTAGAATAAAACAACACAATCCATTTATTGTTTTGTTACTAACTAACTATTAATTAAATATGGTTACTGACTATAGCCAGCGTGCCCAACAGAATTCCTTCAACCAGAGAAGTCAGTTTGGTCGGTTCAGCACCAGGTTTCATCAAAAAATTGAGAAGTCCTTTTTTGCTCCTCTCGAGCCGAACCATAACCCTCGGAGTTCAAAGTCCCCCTCTCCAAATCTCTCTCTATATTTCTCCCGGAAATATTTAATGCCCTTCTCGTATACCTTTTTCTTTTCAGCTGCTACATTGTCTGCTTGATCTTCGTCATTGCTCTCATAGCGAACTGTCGGATCTATTATATAGGCTCGCTTACTATTCTGCTTCCTCGAAAGCAATTATGTCGGCGTATCGTGACGAGCCGTCATCGTCTATTCGATAGACCTCGTCAAAACAGATTACCGTTTTTCCTTCAACAGATCCGTGATGGCATGCTTCACCCTATGATGGCGCCTTGTGAGATATTTATAGGAAACAAAAAAAAAGAAAAACCACAAAATTTGAATGTTCACAAAGCAATTTTTAATTCAACTCTTTTAAATTGGTTAACAATCTTATTACTTTTTATGTTTTTATTTTTTTAGTTAATCTAATGAAATCTAAGAAAAAAAAATATATATAATATATAATGGGAGGTGCGTTGCACTTTTACAATAGAAGATACCCAATACCAGTTCTTGGGCAGTATTCAAATTCTTTCTAAATGGGATCATTTTATTTAAAAAATAAAAATGAATCAAAAATATATCAATAATAATATAAAATCTGTACAATTTTGGTACAAAAAAAAAAAAAAAAAAGACCCCTCTTTATTTTTTGAATACAATTTTTATTTATTTATTTGTTTTAAATAAAAAAATAATAATATTAATGTCCATATATAATATATATTTGAATGGCTGCCTAAGAACAAACTTGCTTAATTTTTTTATTTTAAAGTTGTAATTCTCCAGTACTATAACTTAAGCCATTTTTAAACGGTAAAAAATATAGGGTCTATAATAACCTGCAAATTTCCACGCTTAAAAATGACATTACTTCATCTTAAAGTGAACATCATTTATGTATTTTTTCTAAAAAAATAAATTAACAATAATATTTATCACAGACAAAAATTTATTATTATTAATTGTTTTTTATTTTTTCATGAAGTGTGAAATTTGAAATAAGAGAAAAGTATCTATCAAGTTTTATAAAAATAATGAACAGTCAAAAACAAAATAACAGTAAGAGAAAGAAAACAAATAATAGAAAAAATAACTTCCAGAATACTCTTCTCCTAGATAATTTTCTGTTTTTCTTTTTTATTTTTTAAATGAGATTTCGTAGTTCTTTTAAAAAAATATAATAAATTAGGAATACTTTGGAACTTAAGTTATACTACAGTAATCTCCTTAAAGTATACGATGTATTCGATTTTTCTTTGAGTTAGTGTTGTTTTTATTGTAAGAGTTTTTCTTTAAAAGAAAATGTAAATAAACAAAAAAAAAATTTTTTTTTTACTTACAAGCAGTCTGGAGCCATCTTTCCAAAACAAAACAAAAAAAAAAGATAATTTTTTTTTTTTTTAAATCAAAATTTATAGTACATGGATATAGTTAGTGGTAACTTTTGTATTTACATTTAGCACAGTTTTGCCAAAAATCTTTTTTTGCTTTTCTAATTTAACGACAAAACTTTTGAATAATACTCAACATAATTAAATAACAATTGTTTTTTTTTCTTTCACTTTTTTTTGAGGTTTGTCTACAATTGAAGAAGTGCTTCAAAAAAGAAAATACAGTATGGAAATATCTTAAATAAATGGTTTTTTATTACTTGTTATATTTTTGTTTTTTTTAATTTTCTAGATCTTACATGCAAAATAGTTTTTCAGTGAATTATCTTTATTCAATTAAAGTTCATACTGCTACAGAAATTACAAGTTGCACCCAAATAAGGTTTACTGCTATTTTTTATAAATAGTAAGCCTAATGAAATGATAAAAATTTTTGGAAATATATTTTAGAAAGAAGTGGACATTATACAATTTTTTTTTAAAATATAGAACTGAGAGAATGTTAAAATCTTAAATGGTGTATGAAGTGAATGAAGATTATGAAGAAATTTCCAGAAATTTTAACTGTAATCGTTAACAAAATAAGCGAGAATAAGTCTTAGGTCTGAAATAGGCAGCATTGATCTGAGGAGGTTTATGTGATTTAGGAATACCTGAGTGGAAGAACGAAGATCCAATGTGAACAATGAAAGAAAGAACTGGGCACCAACGGAGACGACGTACCCCTCAGGAAACTCAATAATCCCTGGATCGCATCCCTCCATTTTCAAGGGACCCTTACAGATGTTATAGTTATGCGAGCTTGGAAATTATTTTTTGTAGTCGATCTTAGACTCTCAATATGAAATGCACATGTTTGTTCGCTCTCGCAAGAAGTGCTCACACATATAAGGAGAAAAAAAAATCCACCCCTTTATTTAGAACGAATTATCTGAGAAAACAACTTCTTTTTGCCACATTGTACTTCGGGTCTGATTTGCAACCTACACCTACCAAGAAAATCATGGGATTGGTAAGTATACAAGGCGGCGATCTTGTGGAGGCGTTAGATGGCTAAGATAAAGACCGGTGTTCCTTCTCAAGTTGATTCTTGGGCGAATGGGTTTCTTGACCATGGGTTTCTTTACTTCAGGCTACATCAGAACTTAGTTTCACCAGCAAGTAAATTCAATCTCAAGAGCCAGAGTGGTAAAGGAACCGTGTGATCCTTCAAGATCGGAACTGTTTCATGAGATACCTGAGCTGCTTGAAAGTATTGGCAATCATCTGTTTTCTTTTTTTTTTTATTTTAATGCAGCCTATAATAGCACAATTACTTTGTTCCTGATAAAATTTATTAATAATTGGATGTATATTCGTGTTTAACTTAAGTATTCACAAAGATGATGCCAAAATAGTGTTTTATTAAAATCTTAAAAAATAAAGCACATGAGACCTTAAATTTTGGATTAAGAACGTTGAAAATATACTAAAGCATAGAAAGTTGTTTACGACAAGCACAAAAGTTGGGTGTTATGGCCGGAGAGAAAGGAGGAAGGACGATTTCCTGAAAAAAAAAAAGTTAGATGAGAATCAGGAGCCAAGAACCTCGACTAATGCCGTTAAGGGTTTGCCAGGACACTGTATAAAAAAGAATTACAACATAAGACCACACGTCCTTAATAATATACAGATTAAAATAACTGATAAATTCTCACCAGGAACTAAAGATCAGAACTCAGTGATTGGTTTAATTAAATTAAACGAAAAAACCAAACTCCCTATAAAATGTCCACTCTTTCTTGAAATACTGTTTAAAATAAGGTTAAATTTTAAACTTCACCATTTTTTTTTCTTCATTTTTCTTTTTTACAAACGAAAACATCAAATCCTTAATTGTTACAAAAATAAATGCTTTACAAAATATGTTCAACAAAGAAAAAAAATATTTTTTTTTCCCCTCTCTTCTCTTTACAATTTAACTGGTAATTGAAGAATGTACACATTTTTACACAATTTACCGCTTTTAAAGCGTGTGATGCTTCCTTTTATTTATTTATTTATTTATTTTCCATTTAATAATGAAATACCCATATCAAAGATATTTTTAAATGTTTCAGAGTGCCATAAAACTTATTTACAATAAAGTAAAGAAAATGTTTGCCAAATTGGAATTTGCAACATTAAATTTACAAACAAACAAAATTTCTATTCTCTTTGTTTGTTTGTTCTTCTGTTTAGCAGTTCAGTGAAGAAAAAAGAAAACATAATAATTAAATAGGTTTTCTTCTTTATTATTTTTTAATGCGAATGGTTTAGTGTAAATGACTTTTTTTATTATTTGTTAGTTGTTAATGCGAATGGTTTAATTTAAATAACTTTTTTACTATTTCAGATTTTTTTTTTTTTAAATAAAACCAAAAACATTGTTGTATGTATTATTAATAAAGAATTTTAGCTGGGAATTGGGTTGTTGAGAGAGTGTCAATCAAGGGTGGATTTGTATGGAGGAAATCGAAGGCAACAGAAATGTATATTTATTTCAACTCTAACTACGTGTCACTTCAAGTAAAGTTGGTTCAGATGCTGTAAAAGCGACCACTGGAACTCCATACCGAGCCTGAGGAAGTGCTGGTAGATCCCTACACAAAGAAATTAATCAAATAAATAAATATTCTTTACAAAATTACAACAGGAATAATTATAAAAATGATAAGCAATTAAAAGCAAATGTAGTTTTTTTTAAAAAAAGACGCTTACAATTAGTATATAAAAAAATGCAGCTAACATTTTTATTTTTTCTTAAAATAATCATTTCTCTAATATAATTAATTCGGACCTAAACTCCTAAAGAGTTTTGTAAATTCTTAAAGTGAAAATCTGATTATGGACTGAGGCTCGTTTCACACTATGCGGTTTTCATCGTATGGCAAAAAACCGTACGGCCGCACTCTCTTAGTGGAGTGAAGAAAACCATGGGACCTTTCACATTATACGGTGACGGCAAAACGCCGGTGCCGTGGCGTACAGCAGCCCTTCCCTACCACTGAACTCAACGACGCCGTTGAGTCAGTGGGCTACATGACTAGATGCATACTTTCATATTGTGCGGTTTTGTGACGTATGGCAGGTACATACTTTTGTTCACGATTCATTGAAACACTTGTGTCTCATTGACAAACGAAATGAAAATGTTTAGTTTACAACGGGAAGAAAACCGGGCATTGTGAAAACAACATTGTCACGACAAAAAGCTGTACGGATTTTTCTATATGATGAAAACTGTATAGTGTGAAACGAGCCTTAAGAGGTTTCAAATATTACGAATTAGAGAAACTAATCCAATCTCAACGTTTTTACATGATTACTCGATTTTATATTAGCTGGTTACAGAAGTTCTAGTTTCTGTTGATTGCCAACTGTAGAGAATAAATATTCATAAGCATCCCGTCAACAAAAAGTGCTTCGTTACCTAAAGTTTTTGAATAGACCACTCTAAAAATGGAAATAACAAAACAAAAAAGACTGCAATTTCTCATTCAATCAACCCTCCATCTTTGCATCCTTAAAGCAGTTTATTTAGGTTGTGCAAAGGACACCACTGTTACAAAGACACTTAATAAAAAGAATAGGAACAGTTCAAAACGCAACTCATTTCTCTATCTGCTAAACGGGGGAGAGATTTGTCTTCGAGGCATTTGGATAGCTGACGAAATCAGCGAACATATAGTGCAATATAAAAAGATGAATGTCTCATCTGAAAACATGTTCTTTCGGGTTTAGTCAGGTAACTGAGCCACCCGAATAGAGTGTGCGATCACTCCGTTTAAACACAAATGTTATCAATATTTAAGAAACTAATTTGTCGCCCCTGCATGAGGTTACTGCTTCATCAATATATCAAAATTCTGACAGATTTCCATACCAGTGATAGTAATATCTTTCCTAAAAAAGACCAAAGAAGGCTATTTCTAAAATTTGAAAATGAACTTCTACTGGATAATCATATGATACCGTTATATGATTAAAATGACTTTTATTCATTATTAGGAATACATTAATTTTGTGTTATTTCACTAATTTTACTTAAACCAGTATTATTTCCAATAAAATAAGTAAGTCTTATAGACTTAGAAGAATATCAAAGAGCTCTCAAAACCTGATGAACTGATTACAATAGGACTTTCTGAAAAGCATTACTTGATTTCGCCATGTTTTAGACGCGTCCATCATTTCTCTCTAAACGCATTCTGTTTCAGAGCTTATCAAAGCAACACAGTTCTAATCCTCCAAAAGCCATGAACCTCTCCTCCTCAATACACTTTGTTTTTTAAGCGGGTGGCTTAAAAAAGGACTATCTGAACCTATGGGAGAGCTTTCTAGGAAGCAAAAGACAAAAAAAATCAATAATCTCTCAGAGACCGTGCAATTTCAAGCTCTTAAAATATACTAACACTCTCGGTCTTTGATGCGAATGGTCCGGGTACGATTCCCCTGTGGGGTTCTCATACATTTATATATCAGAGATTTCTAAATTTGGAGGATTTCTTTCTTATGGAGGAAAAAGGTGCACGGGAAATACAAAGGGCCCATTGGGATCAAAGAGTAGGGATGGAAGAGCTAGAATAAAACAACAAAATATTAAATCTTTGTCCCTCACTTTCCCTCAACTTCCAAAACCAATCGATCAAGCATATTTCGATAATTAAATGCTATGGATCCTTAAACTTGCTGTTTTGTTCTATATGTTTCTTTAAATAATAATTACACTAGGCCAGGAGATACAAGAAGCCAGTACCTATTATAGTAGTGCAGACTCTGCTGATGCGTCACGAATGATGTGATTGGAATTAGTTCAACATACAAATTATACCCGGAATGTACGCTTAACATTTTTTTTAAATAACAAACTCTTGCAGTTTGAATACTAAAAGAAAATTAACAATAGATAAATGGAATTTCTGTCAAGTTATAAAAGAAGCAATATAAGAATCTGAAAGAAAAATTGGATTTAAAGGAATTTTGCATTAATGTTGCGAAGCTAGCTAAACGTATAATCTAATTTCATTGCATGCTTTAAATAATATAACATTTTAACAATGAAGCTTGGGTAATAAACTGTGGGAAGGATAAGTAGGCTAGGTAAAACTTAATTTTAAACAATTAACGTGAGAAAGATATATACATCAATAAATATGAACTGTAATAACTAAATAAATAAATAAATACAAAAAAAAAAGTAAAATAAAACACTCACAAATTTAGAAGCGTAAGGCTTCGATTATAATGCAATTTAATGTTTAGGCCTCCTTCTGCATTCAGAAAGCGAGAAGAATATTAACACCTTGTTATGTAATATCCTAGCTTGGAAAAACTTCTTAGACTATATTTTTTCACTTCTTCCTACATATAGAGACATAAATTTAACAAAAAGAAAATAATTAAAAAAAATAAAAATAAAATCCAATTTCTAAAAATTCGTAATTAATTAAATAACGAATTAAATTAAAACTTATTTGTTATATCTTTCTCACATTTAATTATATCATTTTTTGATGGGTATTTGATGAAAATAAACAATGTTCTTAACATATAAATTTAAACAAATAAGGATAGGAGAAAGGTATTTGGATTGAAGAAGTCGCACACCTCAACAGCATTGCAAAACCCCAAAATAATGCAAAATCAGGTTTTAAAAAAACAGTAAAAAAAATAAAATAAACAATGTGTAACGTACACTAAGACAATTCCAACAGATTATTTACTCTTTGTCTGCCAGTTCTTACTAACACTTATATTGATTCTTAAGGTAGTATTTTAAACTTGTAATTAAAGTAAACATAAACTAGTACTACCACCCACAGAACTAGATTATATAATATGTTTAATAATAAAAACATTATTGATTTCAATTGTAAAAAGTTATTTTTCTTTTCCTTCTTTTTATCAGTAACATTTACAACTCAAATATGACATAGTAAGTAAATATGATGACACAGGTTTCAGTTAACATGTTCACTTGTCTCTATCAGCTATCTTGATAGAGCAATCCAGCCATTGGTAAAACTCTTTCTCTTTGAATTTTAAACATTCTCCTTTAGAAGGTCTCCAGGCCATTTCCGCTTCAAGCGGTGACCAGGGCTGTCAGGTAGATAAGAAGAAGAGAGCTGTTGTACTAAAGGATTTGGATAGAGAACTATGAAACTTGCGGCAAGTGGTAATTTTTTTTTTAAAAGATCTTGGACAAAAGGGATGTAAAGGTCACGGTGAATAGTATGATAAGAAATATAATAGGGTGTGAATTAAGGATTTTACATAGAATTTTTGTTTGCAGTGCTTGAATGCGTTTGGTGTTTGAATGTTTGACTGAGTCCCACAATTCTACTCCATATGTTCATATCGATTTTAACGGTGACTTGTAAATAGTCATACTGATTCTTAAGAAAGTATGTTTAACTTTTAATAATAATAATAATAATAATAATAATAATACCATTAAAATAAACCATTAACTACTACTGCCCATAGAATTCACTTATTATATAATATCTTTAGTGGCAAAAAACTAGAAAGCTTAACTAGACAAACTGAACTGAAGGTTAGACAGTTATTGCTAGGCATAGTAATCAAGCCAACACTACCCTGAAGAAGCCTATTGCAATATGGGCGAAACTTCGACTTATAACAAACGACTGACGCAATCTAAACCCGAAGACTTCAGTATTTTGCAGAAAAAAAGTATGTTTAAGTAAATTCCAGTTCTTCCTAACTGCAGAATTTTAACGCTCTTCTATTGATTACCTACACATATTGTCACGTCTTAAAAAAAACAAAAAACACACAGTATAGCCAGTCTACTTAGATATTCTTTCCTTGTTTGTTTTGATTAATTTGAAATTCAATATATATTAAGTTCTGCATTTGTTCTTATAGAATAAATCTTAATTTTCTCTCGGTAACAAATGGCTATTCTAAAAATGAAATATTTTACATGAAAATTACTAATTAAAAAATAGTGTGCTATTTCAGTTGCTTCGTTCTTCTGAAAGGCTCATTAATTGTAAGCTTCAGGCTGCAAAATGTGATGTAATCTGAAGCGGCCTTAGCCTTAGCGACTGAATACTCTAAATTATGTGTGTTGGAACATTGCATTCCCACGTGATAATGGGAATATTTTAATATTAAAAAATAACAATTATACAATATATAGTTATAAAAATTCTAACAATTTATAGAACATAAATGAATACAATAAAATTTTGAGAAATTTTTAACCTCATTTTTGTTTTCTACGTTTTTTTACCTTAGGGTCGAGCACTAGGTTAGGAGCGCTTGATTATAAAGTGGAATGACAGTCCAATACTTTAATCGGTGAGTAGTGGCATAGTAATAATCCATTTTTGAAATAATTTGCGAGTAAAATAGATTTAAACCATGCGCGGGTAGCAGGAAGACCTTAATAATTATTTTATAAAGAGGTTTGTAAAAATTGGCAAATTCTGTTTTATATTACTGAGCAAATAACCTTATGTCATATTAGCATACAGCAAGTTTCTTCTCCAAACATTAACTGGATTTATTATCTACTCACGTTAAATAAAAGAAAGTTCAAAGAAAAACAATTTTTTTGTAACCTAAAGTGATTTACTGACCTTGTTTTAATATCTGGAGCTAATTCATCTCTCCTATGTCCTAAAAAGTATTTAAAGAATTCATATGTAGACCAACATATTGCTGTAGATGGCATTTGATAAAGCACTCTAGCTCTAAGTCCTTTGAAAAAACCTAATGGACCTCCCATTTTATACACCATTTTTACTGCATTCAAAAGTCCATGTACATACAATTTACCCTAAAAAAAAAAATAATAAAATAAAAATACAATTAATTTATGAATGAAAAATTTACTTAAGAAAACTGAGATTATGAATTAAATGAATCCGTGAAGGTGCACTATTGTGCACGCCTTAAAATTGTTTATTTTAAATAAACTAAGATTGAAGACTATTGTTGATAACTTTTACCTAACAGTGATGTGATAAAAAAACCATGAAACATATAGGAAACACGAATGCTCTCTATTAGGTTTAATGAGTTTGTTCATAAAAGAACTAAAAATTCATTCTAGTAATTATCTCTGTTTAAATATCACTTTAAGGACTTGTATACACACGAATCCTTTACATACTGCAAATTTTCTTTAGCCCAGTTTTTCTAAACCTTTTAGTAAAATGGTAATTATCTACGAGAAACATTCAAGAAGTAATGAGATATAGAACTGTAAATAAAAAATACCTACATAAGAATACTTATACTTCCAGAATCATAAGTTGGCATCATTCTCATCAGTTGAAAACAGCTATTTGACTATCGTTATGGTAGACATAACCTCTAATATTCATTTAACAGTAGGGAAGTCCTCGATAATCCTATCTTTGGAAGAACAGTGTTCAGTTATATGATTTCTGAGAGTATGGATATTTTGAAATGTGAATGATCCAATTTCTGTGATTTTTCTTTTTTTGAAGAAGAGTGCACTAGTTAATATGGAAAAGGGAAGCTTGAAAATAAGCTGAAACTGTACGGGACAACTGTATAAATGTATTAAGGGAATTATGAAGAGAAAATAGTTGTTAGATTTATTTAATAAACCACATTAAAAAACAAACCATCCGTCACTTTACTTATTGAATGACACCCCCCCCCCCATTTATTTTCTATTTTATTGTCAATTCCAGGTCAAGATATACTTGCGTGTCAGGCATTTTGTTTGAACAATGCCTTAATGTGATGTTTAGTGCATTTCATTTAATAGTCTCATTCTTAATGTTTTTTGCTATTAAACTGGATGACCCCATAAATGTATAAAACCCTCCTAGATATTATGTCCAATTATAAATTTTTTATCTATTAGGTCCCCATTTGGAATAATATCATTTCTGATTCCTTATTTAGTTCGCCCACAATATATACTTTAAAGTTATGGCTAAAATACGATATAATTAAAAAAATATTTAATAAAACATTATATTCATAATGAATTCAAAAAGAAAACCAACCTCTGATTGAGTATTGAGTAACGTCTTACAGACATCTAACGGTGTAGTTACTGCAGCGGCAATTCCACCGGCCATTGCACCACTTACAACATGCGCTTTAGGATTGTATTCTCTTGCTGGATTCGACAGATTTTGCGCAGTCTCATATACAACAAAATGAATACTTTGGAATGGTATATTCATAGTTAATTGTGTTGTATAGGATCTATAAAATGCGATTAAACCTTCTGCCTTGTAAACTTTTCTAATACAATCAAATATTGACCTGTATGGGCTATTGTGCATTTGCATTCGTTGTTTGACAACTGTAAAAAAAAAAACATTAAAAAATATTAATAATTTCAATAAATTATATATATTATTACCAGGAGCAGTTATGTATTAAATTACGTATAAAGTAGTCTGAAATTATTGCTATTTTTTCAATATAATCTTCATAAACTAATGATTTTTTAAATCTAGATTTTGGGCAGTTTTCGACCAAACAAACTCCTTACAAAACACCAAATAATTTCCTATACTGCAATTACATAACTACATTCTTCTAATTGACGAACTTTCTCTACACATAAAGAAGAAAAACTAATTTTAATAAATGTTTTAAGGTCCTTAATATTACCTAGAAAATGGAACGTAATTTAGATTAAAATAGCAATTTAAAAAAAAATAGAAAAGCTTTCCCCACCAGGATACCAGAACGGGAAATGAAGCTTGATCTTTCTGCAATTGTTTTGTTCCAGTCCGGTTATTAGCAGTGTTGTGTGTAATAAGAGAACGCCGACAATGCAACTGAGAAGATCCAGGTGCCAAGGACTTCAGATCTCGACGCGTTTTAAATTAACTAAAAATTTCGTTCGTTTTAGAGCTAAGCGCATATAGAGTTACACAAAGAGATGATTCGAACTCAGGGAATATTACACTTCTTTGAAAGCTGACAATGCAACACTTCTCTATTAGGCATTAGGCTATAAAACCATAACCAGTGGCTACAATGAAGATCTACTGGTGGCTCCTCGTAGTACGCTTGGGTACTAATGATTTAGAAAGAATTTAATGGTACATAAAGTGAACTTGGTTTAAATGTGGATGATGTGGCTAAGATTTGCTTGTGAGTACGTTAAACCCAAATAGTTGGAGCAAGCCTTATGAGTATTAAGTGGCTGGAAGGGTAGTGAAAGTGCTGTTTGTGTTGTTACGCTGGAATATCTCAGGGCAAAGCAGGGATATCTCTTTCCCTAACCGGTTTTAAGAAATAAGAAAAAGTATTAAGAGTTGTTGTCTGCAGCGGGCTGGCTCCTGATGCTTGCCCCTATAATGTTACAGCGATTTGGACCAAAATCCTCTTTTCGGATCCCAGTGTGTGAATTTCCTTTTTGAGGATTCAGGAGATTTCAGAAGATATGTATTTTCACTGATTAATCAAAATTTTGTAAATATGAGCTCCTTATTTTCTCTTTTCAGAAGTAAACTGGAATCTAGTGACTCCTAGTAAAAATGCCTATTTTTTCAAGCGGGCTTAACATCCAACTACAAATTGGGCGAGTTTCTGGGTTGAGACCGTGTCAGATTCGCCATATTGCAATGAGCTTCTCCAAGGTCGTTTCACCTTGAAAGCTAATTGCGCAATGAACCTTGGTAGAAAAAGGACGGGGCCCCTTCCTCCGCCATCTTAGGTGGGGCTTAATTTTCCCTTTCTTGCCCACGGTTGGCTGGCGGGTGATGAGGTCTAAGACTCCCATCCCACTGCCCTCTTGCCAAAGTTATAACCTTGTTCTGCTCCAGAAAACCATTAAACGTTTCTTTCCCTCAGCAGAGGCAGCCTATGTTCTGCTTAAACGGAGTTCATCTTCTCTATTTCTAGTGCGAGATATCTAGAAATCTATTTCTTACGACATTTGGTCTATTTAGGACTTTGGTGTCTCCAAAATTTATTGCATACCCCAGTTCTTGACAAATGTTCTGCGAAGGGAGATTTCTCCGTTTTGTTATACCTTACTCAGGGAATATGATCTTTAAGACGTGTGTGTAATCTTTTAGTTTTTTTCCTACGCCATGATTCGGCTATTCAGTCATTATAAGGCTGCACGGGCAAATGATGTTGATCGTTTAGTTGGATACCCAGGGGGCACGTGAGAACAATCTCGGACACGAACAACCATTAACCTTTTAGTTTAGCCCTCAAAGGAATCAAACAGACCCCACTTTTTTGCAGTCTTTGGACCCTGGAAGCATTTGAGATATGTGCAAGATCATATCAAATTAGGGGTCACGCTCGGGAGCGGAAGGACATAATTTACCATTAACATTTTTGAACTAAATAAATGGAGCAGTTACATGTGAGACTCGAACTGTGGACATCCAGCTACAAATTGATGCTAATAACCATTACATCAAATCCGAGGGCAGCATAGCTGGTCTTGAACCCGGGACCAGTGCATTAACCACTGAGCTAATCTCCTCCCTAAATTGAAGTATTAAAAAGTAATGGAGTATTTTACGTCGGATTTTTTTTTCTGTAATCATATTAAAGGCGGTGTAAACTGTTATGCAATAGAATTCTATATGATTTTGAAAGCCAAATTTTGTTTCTATATTGCATACAGTTTTTTTTTTAAATGCTAGTTTCTAGCTTGGCTAGAAGATACCTTCTTGTTCACGCTTCTCTTTAAAATTTTATTTTGACCCTCTGACTTTTTAATTGGCGCTTCGAAAATAACTTAGGGAACCAAATGGCTAGAAAATGCCAAAACAATAAAAGAGTGATGCAATGGATCCAAGAAAAGCCAAATTTTAGCAGTTGATGATAATTATGAGGAAGATAAAGGCTTTTAGAAGTCCCAGAGCTTCCAGCTACTCTCTAGATATTTTATTCTGTATGAGGAATCATCTAATAAAAATGAATACAGAAGAATTTAGATTTTAAACAATAAAAATAATTTTCATCCATTCATGATTTCTGTAAAGGGAAACAGCACGTATCAGCAAATATAATGGTTCTTAGCTTAATATTAATAATAGTCAGTAATTTGTAAATAATTGTAACTTATAAATTGTATAAGGACGTTGTCAAGCAATATGACCTTGTATGTTTAGTGTAAAATAAATTAGGTAAACATAGGAATCCTCACTTCTCTCGCGCTATGTGGGAGTTCACTTCTGAATGCTAGGAGATCAATAAATTTGTGTCCCGTACACGCGCAGTAGTTAGTATTGTAACGTATAGACATATATATTTATACAGTTTTCACTACTCCGTGAAAATCTTCTAACAAATTCATTCGACATGGTATGACAATATGGCTATACAGAAATAATTTTCTTTAGATGTTAAATAAAAAAAAAATGGAATTTTTATTTTTAAATAGAAAATTTGTGTATTAATGTTGTGTATAGAGTAATTACATTGAAGTTTCAAATAAATCAGTAAAAAGAAGAACATGGGAATCTGGGAGCTTGAGCTGAAATTAGAGTGCCATATAAAACTATGAAAATTTAAATTATTCAATTGAAATTTTTCATATAACCAATGGCAGTTGAAATAATTTCAATAAACAAACATATATATAAAGCAAACAAAAACAGGAATAAATAAATATTGACAATTTTGGAGGATTAAAAAAAAATCCAAACGAGATTGAACAAGATTTAAAAAAATTTTTACAGAGGATAAAATATATTCCACTTCTACACTTGTAAGTAACCTATTATTTTTGTTTTGAATTGGAATGATTTTTTTTTTTTTTAAACAGATAGTAAAAATTAAATCAAAATATTTTCTTAAAAGAAATAAATAAATAATAACGACAGAATCAAACTAATGCCTTCAATATTATTCCTTGGTTGTAAAAAAAAATAAAAACAAATAATAACCAAAAAATAAAAAGGAATGAGAAGCCATATTTGAATAGTTTCAAGGACATTTTCGTACTATCTGCTTCGTAAAAATGAACATCTTGGCAATAATTATGTTCAACATTAATAATAGCTTTTAAAATATAATAACTTAATTGAAAATAATATTTTTATTCATTTTTGGAATGAAATAATCACATATCCTCAGTTCTTAAGGATTTTATAGAGAATTTAAATTAATATGTAAAGGATTAATGATTTTCAATTCTACAAATAATATTACATATTTCAATATTTTATTATATTATTATAATCATTATTATTATAAATGGCTATACATTACATCATTATACATTATTATTATAAATGGCTATAAAATATTATTACAAATGGAATGCTGATTCTGAAGTATGCAGGTATCAAATTTAATATATTTTTGATGACATGACTAAAAAAACGAAGAAGATTCACTAATCATTTCAAACGTTTATAACATGACCTTTCAAAGAGCAAAATATAACGTTACATTATTATCTATAGCAGCATAAATGCTTGTAATTAAATAAAGATTTAAGGATAGAGTAAAAAATGTGAAATATGAAATGCAAAACATGGGAATTGAACAAAATTGGATTAGCATTAAGACAATATTTCAAACCAACATGATTAACATTATTTGATTAGAGAACATTTCAAATCCTGCAAAACATTAGAATTGACTACAAATATTACACACAAATTTGACTCTAAAATTGAAACATAACCTCCACTAACCGAGGGCTTCCGAATGCACCGACTTAACATGTAATTACTGTTATTGAGATAAGTGGCTAGAATCCTAAATTCATTAAATTTTATTGGTAGAACTTACCAATAAATCGATCCTTTACCTTGGAGGCATTTCCTAAGATTTCCTAAATTCACTGCATAATAGTAATAGCCTCTTTCAATCTCTATTAAGCTATGTTTCGTAACAAATATGTTAAAACAGCCTATTTCCAGGAAGAAGCTACGTTTAACTGCCGCTATCTCACAATACTACTACAACTTTGACCTACTTCAAACTTATTCTCTACTACCCGATGGATTCCAACGGATAGTATTGGCGAATGTTATTAAGGGTTCTTCCAATAATAATAATAATAATAATAATAAATCCATTGAGTAAAGTGTTACTTACTATTGAGGAATTTTAACAAATAACTGTATTGTCGGATCACATGGTGATACCTAAACGGAATATCTATCAAGTTTGAACTTTCTGCGATTTTATCGTTTTTGAGAAATGCTGTTCACATACACAATACACAGTACATTTTCTAAAAACCTTTGTCGGTCTCGGAGGACCTCAAAACGTGTATTTAAGCTACCGAATAGGTGTTGTAGAAGGAGGCGGATAGCAAACATACATTACTATATATATTACTAACATTAATATATCAAATAAAATCCAAGGCCAGGACTGAGAATCGAACCCAGTAACGCAATATAACCCTTCAGCTTTGCAACACTCCACGCCTCTAACCATTAGGCTATCATGGCATGTTGACAAGAACAGTATTTTTATATTTTTCTTGCTAATTAAACAGAGAGAGAGAGAGAGAGAGAGAGAGAGAGAGAGAGAGAGAGAGAGAGAGAGAGTGTGTGTGTGTGTGTGTGTGTATTAGTTCACTAGTTGTTTAAAGTATATCCATTCAATCATCCAAAAATCAAATACTCATCTCAAACAGAAAAGGTATTCGTACAGTGCAGTTCCTTCTTTAACTCAACCAGTAAGTCTGCCTCAATATTCATCACAATGGTGGCAGTAAGGTAATATTAAAGAAACAGCCAATAGAACAAAGAACTCCCTTCAGAATTTATTTGGACACTAAAGACAATTTAGCTTTTGAATATGCTTAAGATCTAAAAACTCATATGAAACTAGAGATAATTTCCATCTGAGTTCATTTTATATTTTAAACTGTATCTACTGGATGGTGAAAGGTTTCCCTTGATGCACGAATTAATTACTACTGAATATACAATTCCTATAGATTTTATTCGTCTTAGCATGGTTCTCCAATAAAAAACTAACCAATAAAAAGAAGTATACTACGACGAATAGAGTCCCAGATGTTATCCAACATTGCGGACCCAACAATATATTCAACACTTCAGCATTGTCAAACTAAGTTTTTAATAAGCGTAATTTATAATTACTAATTAATTTATTTTTAAATGGAAAAAAGAAGAAGAAAAATTGAAACATATGAAGAACCAACAAAAAGAAGCAAGCTATAGAAATACATTATCTAAAGTTGTCTCAATATTAGAAAAATTACTTATCACATGTCAGAATACTTATCTTCACGTGTCCATTGAAGATATCCTAAACACTAAACGAGAACTAGAATTTATATAATTTAAGTGACTGATTTAATTATTTAAACACGAAGATATTATGGTCTCACATAAAAGCCTAAATTATCAAATCTTTAAGAGCATTTTTGATAATAGTTATTCTATTTTAATATTTTTATGCTTTGCTTTCTAATTATTTTAATGAAAACATCGTTTGAAACTTCAAAATCATATCTTAAGAAAATGCTTAGGAAATTTCAGTCAGAATCTAATTTGAAATGATAAGAAATCATTATATAGATACATATATATACATTAGACAAGTCCTAAATTATTGTTGAATGTGGTCAACCAATTTATTTTGTAGTAATTTACAATAATAGATTGAGTAAATACATAGGAGGAGTTTAATCCTTCAAATTGGCACTAGGGCGTGGTGTGGACCCAGTGAAGCTTAGCACATCGCGTCAAGGTCACTATGACCAGTCTTACATCTTGAGGTAATGTTACAGTTTCACGGAATGATCACCACAATAAGTTCCTTGAGGATTCATTGAACACAGACTACGTACAAACGTTTTATAGATTTTTGCTAAGAGAATTAAGATTTGAAAAAGCAATTAAACTACTAAAGAAATGTACTTAATTTCCCATTCACAATCTCCAATTTTTTTTTTTTTTTTTAGTGAGGGGAATTACATGAAGCATAACCATGTAGTCTCCGATAGTTTTACTTTAAATTATATGCATGCATATCATTAACGTGTCGAACTTTATTCATTATTTTCCAAAACTGAAATTACATGAAAGAAAACTGAAAACTTAGAAATATGAAAAATAGGTTGAAAACTACTATTATCTATTTCCTTACTAGCGAAATTAGTTATTATTACAAAAAGAAAATTATATTTTTCATTAAGGTTTTGAAAGAATTCATACAATGTTAGAGTTTAAAAAATATATAAGAGTATTACTATTTGTCCTTGTTGTTATTATAATTACTCACAGAGTTGAAATCTATGAGACTGAAATTAAATACTAAAACTTTTGTTGTATAAAATAGAAAAAAAAATATTAATTTTAAATAATCTCTATAAATAAATATATTAAAATTTTATATTTAACATTTCAGTCATACACTTTGCAATTTACCAATCTAACAGCTAGACACTCAGTGTTGACCAAAACTCCTATCATATTTACATCTTTTGGGCAAAAACTTATTTTTAATAAAGTTTCCACTTTTAAATAAATTCAAATTTGTCATAAGATCAAAATCATCTTGCAACTAATATAATTATTCAAATATCTTTTAATTATACTGCATAACTTTATATAATAGCAAAGGGTGGAAATTAACCTAGCAGTAACTTTAACTTTTAAAAGTTTGATTTAAATTAATTGCCTATATTCTGGTAAGTTTCATTACTCAGCTTTCTGACATTTTTATTTATTACTAGCTAACCCGACCACGCTTCGCTGTGGCTCAGTCTGATTTTTAGGCTTAACCATGCATGATTTTTATAATTTGTTTCGATGCTTTGGAATACCCTGTCTACTAATTCTTCTTTTGAATGAACAATGTTGCAGAAATTAGATGGGAAGGTGATTTTTCCCGTTTCCTGATTTGTAGGAGTTAGAGTAATTGTCTTGAAAATATGGCAGTCATTGGATCGTTTTGAAGTTGAACTCTCATATTCGTTGTTAAATAATTTTTTTTTACTGTGCTCCAAAGAGTTGAATATTTCAAGCAGACATGCAATTCATCAGCTGGTGTTGAGCGAGGTATCTCTGGAAGTGTTTGCCTGAAGTCACCGGCTAGTAACACCAATTCTCCACCAAATGGAATCTGATTATTTCGCAAGTCTTTCAATGTATGGTCTAATGCTTCCAATGACTTCTTATGAGCCATTGTACACATCCCATACAATGATTTCGCACGCCCGAAGAACCTTTCCCATTCCTGATGTTTTAGAAATGTTACATGGTGGATTTTCTGTGAAGTGCATGTTTAAGTCATGACAGTTTAAGAGCTGAATGCGCTATTCTACCTTCTTCCATCAACGTAGCAGCAATACCTGAAGAAGCAAGTGGGAACATCGGAATAGAGGTACTTATAAGTAGTTGAGAAAGAGGTTCAGAGAGTGAGCCACCATCGCAACGCGTCTGAGTCTGTCTATTTCCGCCAACCTCGCGAAACGCTCAGAGAAGTTCCCGTTTCCAAGGGAACTTCGGAGTAAAAAGTATATATAATCACTCTTATAAAGAAATGCAACGTTGTGTAAAAATTTCAAGTCAATCCATCGACTACTTTTCGAGTTTTGCGGCCACAAACATACGGATGCTGAATTTTTATATATAGATATATATAGATAGATATAGATATATATATAATTATTAAATATCTATGCAAAATATTTTTTATATACATATTTTTTTTTAGTTTCATAGATATTTTTTGAGTGGAGAAGGTGGGCTTTATGCGCGCGGAAATGCTTATGCCCACTTTATGGGCTGGCTACTTACTTACCAAAACACACCACTAATCTGCGAAACACTAGCACGGAGCCGTTTTACTTCAAGCTAGGTCTTTAAAAGGCCTTAAGGGCTCCTATCCTAGTTCATTAAAGCCTCTAAAGTCCTCTGGGCATAATTTGCTACGCGACTCCAAGTGTCTATGTTAGAGTAGATTAGATTAGATTGGCTCTTCAGCCTGGGCCACCGCGACCCCCATGGGTCTATTGTGGCATCCCGTAAGTTGGAGACCTCTCTCCAGCCTTGTCCTTTATTTGAACTTTTGGGTCTGGGGAGGCTCCCAGGAGGTCGGTGAAGAGCACCTGCCACCAGAGTACCCTCTCAAGCCCTATCTGCCTTAACAGACCCGAGAGGGGCTCCCGGCTGAGGCTTGCAGGCGTCAGCTTCTCCTCTCCAAAGGGGCAAGTGTCTATCTTGCTTGCCATGTTCTTAACGATGGAACCAGATTGATAAGGCCACCATTTGGAGTGCCCACCATTCACAAACCCAAAAAAAAATGTGAAAGGCATCGTCAACCGCACCTGGACTGTACAAACAGTGCGGTGAAGACAATTTCCCCATATGACTTGAAGTAGCCATGTGTGTTGAGGAATCGGGTGAGATAGTAATCAATCTCGCCAAACTACCATTCTCCCTGCAGTCTCATATGCTTGATGAGCCTCGCAGTCCAAATGTTAGATATTTATTTATCCATTAGCCAATATTTACTGCTATTAATTTATGTACCAATAAGTGTAGTGTCTATCATACAGACTAAATTAATGTTAACTGGCAAGTACATATAGTTTTCTATGCTCATTTAATATGTATGCATTATTATTTCACTTCGTTTAATAATTCTCTTAAATGTTATCAAGGGAGCAAATTAATACAGTTCAGTACTAAATTTTATTGCATGAAAAGTAAAGAGAATTAAAGAGAACCCATAACTTTACTATACTCACTCTGTTACATACTGTAAATAAACGAATGAACTGGCACAAACAGTCCACATAGACTCACTCAAAATCAATATTCGTGATATTATTATTGACCCTACTAGGGCGTTCGAAGTACCTAAAGAGAAAAAGGAAATGCTAGGTACATCAAAATAACAACATGGTTTTAAAAAAAGACAAAAGAGGGACAAGTAAAAACAAACGCAGGAAACAAAACTTTCCAAAAATCGCAAAAGCTCAACCAAAAATAAAAGATCCGGAACAAGTGGGGACTCAAAATTAACGTTGATTGCATTGTTGAATGCAACAAAAATGCATTCACCCTTCGACGTCATAACTGTTCCCTCCCTGCTAGGCAATATTCGTCTGTCACTAGATTTAACGTACCTTAATTGGTTCGAAGACATACAATGAATCTAAATAAAACGAGATTTAAACAAACGACAAAAACTATTTCAACATGTTTGAATACTAATGCGAGTGTTAGTCAAATGATCCATAATGGATGTGAGAAGGAGAGAATGGATTTTAGAGAAATAAACTAGATAATGTGCTGAACACTGAATAATGAATAGAACACGCAAACTGCAAGGTACAGTAAAATAGAAGTTGGGTAGCGAGAGAAATATAAAGAGACAAGACTGGCTGAGTGATAAGAAGGTATAGATTGGTTACTGACTGGTTGTAAATTGGTCGTAAACTGTCCCGAATTGTACTGCTGTCGCTCTATTTATATGAATCGAACTGTACCTTCCTAGTCTGGCCTAGGTGGGAAGTAACTAAATTTGATTCATTTAATGTGCTCCTCCGCTCTTTGGAACCTATGAATCTTTGATGATTCGGATACCATTACACGATCAAACTTATCTCTTTGCAGCAAACTGCTAATTTAACAAATGATACTTACAGGAAAATAGTGGCCAGTACTGTATGACCCCAAACAGACGATCAAGCTCTTTAATCCAAACAATTCCGTAAAATCAGCTACATTTTCACATCTCAGCAATATTTTTTCGTTTCCAACCATACAATCCAAAATGATTTAAAAATTCTTTATTGTATTCTGAAAATTTCTATGACGATATAATGTTTATCCACTTTTTTCACAAATTGCATCCAAAATAACTCACAGTTAAGTCACAACCACTGCGACCTGTAAGATTTATTGTGGCTCCTTCCGGTGGTGGATTTGTAAACAGAATATAGTCTTCCCATGAAGTTATAAAGTGTAATTGCTATCGTACGAGTATGTATGTGTGTGTGTGAATAGTGGTGAGCTAGAGTTTGCCGCTTGGATTCGCCAGTAACAATTAGTTGCCTACATGCAGATCAGGTAAGTGTTGTTCGAAAAGTTGGGCTGGAATAAACGCAGAGATGCCAAAATCCCTGTAGAAGTATTAAAAGGAGATATGATATTAAACGTTACTTATTATCCTCGATAGGAAACAATCACTTATTGATTGTTAATTTAAGGCTTTTAACTGAATATGAAAAAAATGAAACGAAAACATAGAAGAGTAGGTGTTTTAAATCCTTCTTGATTTAAAAACAACAGAGACAAAAATAAAGTACATTAACATTAATTTAATTGTGTATACAGAGTATACAGAGATTACTTGAAAATATTCAAAAATTGGAATTGATCCTAATATATTTTTAAATGATTTAACACTGTCTTAAGTTAAATAATCAAAATTCTTATAATCTTTATAAATAAGAATAGAAACGAAAAACTGAAAAGCAAAGATGGAAAATAGATAAGATAAGATATATATACTCGTAATCGTATACTGCATTAATAAATACCTAGTTAGTATAATGTGTTCTGCTATAATGTGTTTCTAGAGACTTTGCATTTTTTTGAGTACCCAAAACCTAAGGATCATTTTTCGATACCTATGGTAAAATGATACATTTGAATATATCAGTATTATAGTCGATTTTGTTTAAGCAAAATTTGATAACGAGGGGGAATCAGCCATACATTTCTCTCACTTCAATTCTCACATTTTTTATTTTTTTAAGTTACCAACTCAAACATAGAGGTATACTGAAATAGTTTGGGTGGTTAACCATGGCTAACCCATTAACGTTAATGAAGGTTATTGCCTAATTTTTCCTTTCTGTTCTAATAAACAAATCACATCTATAACATCACATATTTTTTTGTTTTTAAGCGTTAGGAGCAGCTTCATATTAACAGCATCACCCGCTTTAGCGCTACTGTTCTCTTATGACGCACTCTCTATGTGTAATTACCCCATCGGTCACGCCCTCCAATACAATCTAGAACTTTAAGAACTAAGCTTTCTCCTAAAATCTGGGTCCATCTCCCGCAAAGAGTAAGGAAAAAAGTAATTTTTAAGGCCCAGCAATTTCAGGGCTTAAGTAAGTCAATCAATACTTGAACAATCTAAATCCAACCATCAAGAATTGAAGGGTCTAAAGACCAACCACCAAAAAGTAAATCAACAATCAAGATGAAAACAGCAGATTTGGAAACAAGCATTCAAGAGCTTACAAAACTATCATCTCAAGAGTCTACTCTACAATTCTCAAAGAGTCCAAACAAGAAACAATTCCAAGAAGTAATCAATTTTCTTCACAAAGCTATCAGTAAAGAAGCCATTTTACAGGCCAAACAGTTGATAACAAACTAGCTCTATCGAATCGTCTATTAGAATAACAAGAGTTCTAACTAGCTACAAGACTATCTACATTTCTAACTAAACAAGTTACCAATTTATATTCATCAACAACCATTCTTCACTCGATCACTCTAAGCTCTCTCATATCTCTTTTCTTCTCATTAGTCCGTCAATTGTGGGCGCATAGTGCAAGTTGTGTGTATAATTTTAGTATTATGATCAATCCTGTTATTGTTTTAGTAGTACTTTAAAATCTAAAGTCTCTATTGTCATAGTTGTAGCGTATTGTGAAAATAGCACGTTAGAGGAAACATGTGGCCTCGACTCGCCCAAAAAAAACAAAGTATGAGGACTGTGTATGTATGTGAGTATATAATGAAAACAATATCACTGAAAACGTTTTCGAGAAAATCGCGAAAAAGTGGAAAACCACACAATAAATTCGCATTTCCATTTAAAGAATTTTAACAAAAAAAAAAAATTCGTGTCCGGATCCACTGATGATACTTGAATAGAACATAAAATTCCAGCTTCCAGCAGTTTCTCCTTTTTGAAATGTTCTATTCACATAGAGAACATTCTTTTTTATTACTCAGGGGCCATAAATTTTATTTACCATAAATACTTAATTTTGACTATTTTACACAATCGCAATACTACAGCAGTAAGAGAAAAAAAATATAATTCTACATGAAAGAAAAAAGTGTCTGTCTTTAGGAGATCATTTTGAGGCCATCCTTTGTAAAGATTTCAGGTAACACGCGTTAATGTAGCATTGTAAGACATTATATTTAATCAAAATATATATTACGGCTTTATATGGTTAATATAATAAGGGAACTAGCATATAGATCATAAAATAAATCAATACATTTATTTATATAGCTAGAGTGTTTATGGTACTGTTTTTCCAACGTACCTACTCCCCATACAGACACAAAACAGTTGATATACCTCTTTTACTGTCCTGAATTAAACGGATCCTAAAATTATTCAATTATAATGAAAGTGATTTAGAAAAATGAAAATTTTAGAACTAAAAAAAAGACTCCTTATTTGGGTTTTTTCGGATTCGGTGTTTTTTTCGATGGAAAAAGATAAGGTCTTCTAAAATAAAGAAAAAGAAATTAAAAATAAAATTGAAAAGATACTCACCATCTGCAGGGGTCATGATTCCATCATGCAGTACCGTTGCTATTGTCCCAGCTGTGCCTGTTTGAAAAATGCAAAAAGATTAATCTACAAAATTAAAATTATAATTTCCAATGATTTTGAAAAAATATATATAAAAGTTCAATCCTAAATAATTAGACATTATTTATATATATACACACACACACACACACAGAGAGAGAGAGAGAGAGAGAGAGAGAGAGATATATATATCTCATTCTCTCTCTCTCTCTATATATATATATACTAAACAAGTTACCTCTATAGAGAATGAGATATAGAGATAGATAAGACTATGTTTACAGAGTTTAACTTTGTTACAGTTACAGATTTAGATTTTTTGGAAAAACCTATCTAATCCATCCGGTGATTTATTCTCCTACCAAGCCTGTCATTTTCTAATCGAATATTTCTAATTGATGTCAACATGCCGGTCGGATACCTCTAACACTAACATGCTCCGAGCATATTCAGATAAAATGACGAAATATAGACCGCTCGAGCCAAGATATCTGCCCTATAGAGGGAGGTTTCCAGTGAAGAGATTATCCCCTGATCCCCTCGGGTACGGGCCTGGTTCTGCGATCGCTGGAGAAGGGGCTGAGAAGGCTGGGGCTAAGCATGAAATGTAATAAGCAATGGTACTGCACTCCTGTAGAATAGAAGTCCTGAGGTTTAGAGAGGTCCTGCAATATGAGTGCACCACATACCCCTTTCCGCCCTACTTACAACTGACAGGATCTACTTGAAATACGACCGAAAACGTTACCTCCCTGGCGAGGTAAATACCAGACCAGTTATGCTGAGAATAAAAAAAAAATTCATATATATAGCTCTATTGACCGTGGCCGCCCCAGATCTCGCTTCCTTCCTCATGTTTTCCTTGATCGCCCGCCACTTCGACGCCCAGACCCGGGAAGCGTTCGAACTCGAGCATGCGGCTGTCGAGTTCCCCACAGTCACGGACGTTACCGCCTTCCTGCAACGACGCCTGCACGCCTTACGCCTCATCCCCCCTTCTCCGCATCACATCACCCCCCCGTCGCCTCGCTCTCGCGACTCGGTTCCTTCTCGCCCTCCATTCCCGCTGCCGAGGTCCTCTGGCCCGTCCTCGCCTCCTCGCGCCGCCCGCACCCCCGGCCTTACGTCGCCTAAATCTACTACGGCGACTACATCTCCGCCGCGACCCCGCTCCACCCCCTTGTGCGCCTACTGCCGTGGCCCAGAGCACACTATTCGTCAATGTGTGGCATTCAAATCAATGCCCGTGGGGCGTCGGCGCGAGTTTGTTATGAACCACCATGTGTGCCGGAACTGTCTGTCCGATGGTCATCTTCATGACCGATGCCGCTCAGAACAGACGTGCCACCTGTGCCGACGTCGCCACCATACCATCTTGCATCTCCCTTCCCAAAGCGTCCCCCCTCGTCATCCGTCTTCGCCCGAGCCCTCAACCCGCTCTCCGCGCCCTTCGCCTCCTCGCTCGCCGCGCCAATCGACGTCTTCCTCCTCGCTCTCACCGCCTCATCCGGAGGCTGAGCGTGGCACCTCCCCGCCTTGTATACGGTGGGCCGACTGCCCATCACCGCCACCTCTCATTGCTGATCCCAGACCTCAATCGCCTCCCGCCTCCCGTGGACGCACACGTAGTCGGTACCTCTCTGACCCCTCTGTGCAAAATTATTGACCGTCGCTCCCGCTTAACGCTACACTTCGCTCGCCTCCACCCTTACTCATGCCCACCGTTCGCCTGCGCCTAGAAAATCCTCCATATGGTGACCTCACTCGCGCCCTCGTCGATTCCGGGAGTCATGTGACTATCATCACCCGCGCCTGTGCCCAACGCCTTCGTCTACCGCTCCAGCGTTCGGACTCCCGAATCGCCACTCTAGGTTCCCACACCTCCACCCTCTCACATTACCGTGCCACCGTCACCCTTTTGCACCCCGGTGATCCGCCTCGTCTGTCCGTATCCGTGCTGGTGCTTGACCACATCATTCCCCCCACCCCGCACCAGGCTCTGCTGGTCAACTGGGCCCGGCTGAAGCATCTTCGCCTCGCTGACTGCCGGTTTAACAAACCGGGAGACATTGATGTTCTTCTTGGGAATGATGTCCTTCCCCATCTTCTTCTCCCGGGCAGGCTTCCGCCTACCTTGCGTACCCCAGCCGCCTTTCCTACCACTCTCGGCTGGGTCCTTTATGGGCCTTATCGCCCTCTGCCGTATGCGAAACGGGTACGGTTTACCGCATCCACCCGCGACAATGAGCGCCCCCCTTCTAGCGTTTCTCACCAACGCTCCGCGCCAGCCCCTCCATCGAATTCGCCTCCTGTTGCTGAGGGTCCGTCGAAGGATAGCACCGCCTCACTTCCTGTAGTCCCGGAGACACCCGCCTCACTCGCCATTCCTCCGTGCATCTTGCCCCCTTGCTCTTCTCAAGGTGAGGAGGAGGACCTAACTCAGCTCGTCCGCCGCTTCTGGGAGGTCGATAAAGTGCCAGAAAATCTACCACTGACCACCGCCGAACGCGCCTGTGAGAACCTCTTCTCCCGCTCCGTCCAACGTTCCGCCAGTGGACGGTATATTGTCTCCCTTCCCCTTATTGATGTCAACCTCGGGGTCTCCGTCGCCGTCGTCACACGCCAGTTCCTCCGATTAGAAAAACGCCTTAATCAAAACCCCGCCTTACGTGACGCATATGTCGAATTCATGCGCGACTATTTGGACAGCGGCCACATGGAAGTCGTGCGTCCCGATGACGCGCCGCCCTCTTATTCGCCATACTACATTCCGCATCACGCGGTTCATCGCCCAGACGACCCGCCTACTAAGTTGCGGGTCGTGTTCAACGCCTCCTGCGCCTCCTCTAACGGCCGGTCACTGAATGACCTTTTGCTTACCGGCCCAAAACTTCAGGCCGACATCGCCACGCTTCTTCTGCGCTTTCGCCTTCACGCCTTCGTTTTCACCGCCGACATCCGGCAAATGTATCGCCAGATCCTGGTCACTCCCGAGCAGCGGGATTTCCAGCGCATCGTCTGGCGATTCTCCGATCAAGACCCCATTTCGTCCTTCCGCCTAAACACAGTCACCTACGGCGTATCCTCCGCGCCCTATCTCGCCCTACGCACCCTTCGCCAACTAGCGACGGATGATGGGGATAAGTATCCCCACGCCCGGGCCACCCTCCTCCATGATGTGTACGTCGATGATGTCCTCACCGGCGCATCGTCAGAGGCGGAAGCCCAAGCCCTACGCGCCCAATTACAGCAGCTGCTCACGGCGGGCGGGTTCGAGTTGCGAAAATGGGCCTCCAACTCTCCTGCCCTCCTGCAGGGCTTCCCGCCTGACCATTGCCGCCTCTCTCCGTCTGAGGTCCCCCTATGCCTGGACCGCGACCCGGTCCTCAAAATTTTGGGGCTAGGGTGGAACCCTACCGCGGACACCTTCTTCTACGCCGTCCGCATAAGCACTCCCGCCTCCACCAAACGCACCGTTCTCAGCCAGATTGCTCGCATCTTCGACCCTCTCGGGTGGCTTACTCCCGTCACCTTCCGCGCCAAACTGTTTTTCCGCCAGCTATGTCGCCTCCAATTGGAATGGGATCAAACCCTTCCCGAGGAACTCGTCGCGCCTTGGCATGACTTCCAAAGTCACCTCCCGGATCTCGGCCACCTTCAAATACCGCGCCTATTGCCCGACGTTCATCCCTCCTCAGCTCATCACCTTGTGGGATTCTGCGACGCCTCTGAATCGGGTTACGCCGCAGTCGTGTACCTCCACACCACCACTGCAAATGGCCATTATCACGTCCATCTCCTCACCGCCAAATCAAAGGTGGCCCCCAACAAATCCATATCCTTACCGCGCCTTGAATTATGTGGCGCCCATCTACTCGCCAAACTCCTCCACGCGGTTAACACGCGCATACTCCCGCACCTAGGCGCCTTTCTCACCGCGTTCTCCGACTCCACGGTCGCACTCGCCTGGATTCGGGGTGAGAGTCACCGGTGGAAGACCTTCGTCGGCAACCGCGTGGCGGAAATTCAAGATCTCCTTCCATCTAACGCGTGGCGCCATGTCTCTTCTCAGGACAACCCTGCCGATTGCGCCTCTAGAGGCGTAGCGCCTCACCACCTCCAGGACCACCCCTTGTGGTGGAAGGGGGCCTCCTGGCTTGCCACCGCCCCCGCCTCCTGGCCCCACACTCCCGCGCCTTCCGTTGAGGAGTCCATCGGCAAGAGGCCAAACCCCCGGCCTCGCTGGTGCTCGTCGCCAGCTCCGAAGACGACACCATCTTCAATCGCTTCTCTTCGCTGATGGCCCTTAAGCGTGTCACCGCCTATTGTCGGCGCTTTTGTTTTAACTGCCGCAACCCCTCCACCCGCCGCATTGGATTTCTCACCGCCTCTGAGCTTCAGGATGCCACTCTGGCCTTAGTACGCCTGGCCCAATCCACGCACCTGAATAAGGAACTCCAAGAGGCCCGTGACCCGCGATTTCGACATCGCCTTCTGCGCCAATTAAACCTCTTCGTTGATGATGAGCAGGTACTTCGCGTCGGCGGGCGTCTCTCGTCTGCTCCTCTACCATATGGTTTCCGCCATCCCGCCTTGCTCCCCAAGAAGCATCTACTCACCCAGCTCATCATCGACGACGCCCACATTCGCCTTCTACACGCCGGAGCTCTCGCCACCCACGCCTACATTCGCCGCCATTATTGGATCTTGGATGGGCGCAATGTGGTGCGCCATCACATCGGAAAATGTAATCGGTGCTTCACCGCCAAACCGCGCCCCGTCATCCAACCCATGGGCAATCTCCCCGCCCAACGCGTCACCTCCGCCACCGCCTTCACCGTGACCGGCGTTGACTTCGCCGGCCCCTTCGCCATTTCTAGTGCTCGTCTCCGTGGCGCGGTGGTCACTAAAGGCTACTTGGTGGCTTTCATCTGCTTCACCACCAAAGCCGTGCACTTCGAGATCGCGTCAGAGCTATCTACATCCGCCTTTCTCGCCGCCTTCCGCCGTTTCACCGCTCGCCGTGGGCTTCCGACCACAATCTTTTCCGACAACGGCACTAACTTTGTCGGAGCCCACAACGAGCTTCGGGAACTCGGTCGCCTTTTGAGTGACGAACGTCACCAACAGGCGGTCTGTCGCACTGCCGCTTCCGCTGGCATTGAGTGGAGATTTATCCCCCCGGCCAGTCCTCATTTTGGAGGCCTCTGGGAAGCGGCTATTAAGTCCGCCAAACACCATCTCACCTGCGTCATTGGTGATCAGCGCCTCACTTACGAGGAGCTACTCACCGTGACCACCGACGTCGAGGCGATCTTGAACTCGCGCCCTCTGTGCGCCCTCTCGTCCGACACAAACGATCCGGAACCCCTCACGCCCGGCCATTTTCTTGTTTTCCGCCCTCTTACCGCGCCTCCTGAGCGCGACGTTACAGCCCTCAATATCAATCGCCTGTCCCGGTGGCAACTGACCCAGCGCATCCAACAGGACTTTTGGAAGCGCTGGCGTCAAGAGTACCTTCATACCCTCCAACAACGCACCAAGTGGCTCCTCCCCGCTACGGAAGTCGCCCCCGGCACCGTCGTCATAGTCCCTCAGGACAATGTTCCGCCGCGCCAATGGCCTTTAGGCCGCATCGTCGCCCTCCATCCGGGACGTGACTCCGTCAGTCGCGTCGCCGACGTGCACACCGCCTCCGGCACCCTCCGCCGTCCTCTCGCCAAACTTTGTCCGCTCCCGACCCAGTGATCACTGAAGTCGAGTCTTCAGGGCGGGCGGGATGTTCGGTCGGCTCCCTTTGAGGGATTAACTCTGCCTCGATATTTTAACTTGGTAATTTTCTCACGCCTGCCTCGCATACGCGCCTACTCCGCCCGTGCGTGCGTACGCGTTAATCCGCTTGCCTTTACAATAATTTCATCGCCCGCATATTTCCCACGCCTTCCCACCCCTTTTTTACCTCCCTCTTCGGTGGTGGGATGGCGGCGCCTTTTATCTCTCCTGTTCGCGCCTAACGTTTACTTCCCCACACTCTAGAACCCTTCCTTTCTATAAAACCTTTTTCTTCACTGTTCGTCCAGCTCTCGCCTGTGCAACGTGTACTTCCGCTTCTTTCTAAGCAGTTAGTCGTGAGTGTAAAATTCGCCTTATATTGATTCGCCGTATTCGCGCCTTTCGATAACGAATTAATATTCGTTATCTTCTTGAGATACAAGTCGCGTCTTTCCTCGCCAACCTCTGGAGAATCAGTCACCTTCCGCGCCTGGGCTCTTCTAACACCACCAGCCGTTATCAACAACAGCGTCATCAGCTTACACGGAGCACTCTCACTCCCTTCCTTTCACCTGAGATCCTTCTTTCCCACACACACACACGCCCACACAAATACACGTACACGCCACAGCTTCCTCGACCGTTCACCTATCGTCGCAGCTTCGCCGCTTGCGCATTCAGCTTCACCACTCTCCAGGTAAGTCGCAGCTTCTTCCTTTGCATCTCATTTTTATTTTAATTTTATTTATTTTATTTTTTTGTATTTCACTTCTTGGCGTACGTTCGCCCTCGCTCCTTGGGTGTCTGCCGCGCAGACAGCAC
>JAAEAF010014415.1:0-172063 GCA_011037195.1 Triatoma infestans | reverse complement strand
CTTACTTCTAATTACCACTAACACCTATTTAGTTACCTATAACTTACATATATCCACTATCTACATTATTATTAAGAGCCATTTAAACATGGTATGCAAAATTTTAACTTCGAAAAAAATTTGTCAATTGGAATTATAAGCATTCTAATCATTCACTGTAATGAGAAATTTGTTAAATATTTCTTTCCAGATTTTTTTGTGAATATGGTGAAGTCATTTCTATATAGAGAGTATTAAATTGGCCCCCACTTTTTACGAGATCACATGTGTTAAGGTGGTAACACTGTTTTTATTGTAGAAGTCCAAATGCTTGTTTTTTGCCCAGTCCACTTCAAGCTGTAGTGTCTTAAAATCAAATAAAAAAAAATTTGATACGATTACAATACTTCCTCTTACTAGGAGTAAGAGAAAGTAAAAATATATAAGTTAACAAGTTTAAGTGTTTTGTTTTTTAAAACCAATCAAATAGTAGGAAACAGAATGCTGAAGAATTCTGAAGTTTCAATTCCTTACAGAATGGCTGGCGTAACGTTCTTCTCTTTTCATAACATTTTCGTTAGTCGGTCCAATTTATGGGACACTTAGAAATTAAATAAAACACAGTACTATTTAAAAAAGCTACTTTTTTTTCAATATTTTGATTGGTTTCGGATCTTCAAGTTTGGATTAAACAGATTTAGAGAAACTTAATTGCATTCTGTTGTTAAAAGTTTTTGTCACATAGCATACCCATCATAATGAAGAAGAGGAGAACTTTTTTTAATAAAAAGTGGCATACAAAAAAAGACAGACAACCTCAGTAATTTTTATGAATTATTAATTAATATTGACCAATACGTTCATTTAAATTAAAAATGTTTTCTTCCAATTATACTTGAAGGCGAAGGATGTGAGATTTTGAGTGATAATTTAAATAAAACAATATGAAAAAGCATTAATGTGGTAAATGTGTAATGTTGAAGAATTCATGTAAATAATTTTCAAAAGAATACCTCATGACGTAACTATTTCATTTTTAATGCTATTAACTTTTTTCGTCAGAGATATTTTCCGTGATCATCGATGGTCACAAAAAGAAGCAGGCTATCACGGAAAATATCTCTGATGCTTTCCAGCTCTGCGGAACCAACCACAACTATTAACTCTTTTTTTTATTTATTTTTCAGACTGCCCAAGAAGCTCTACCATTGAATTCATTTTGTTGGGATTAATTTAATCTAAATTAGAAATTAGAAAGAAGCGATTATTCTGTGAATATGATTGGTAATTTATCATTTTTAAGTGCATTAAAAAGTTTATTATTCTAGAAGTTTCTAGTTAATTGCATTATTTGTAAATTTTAAGTCTGACTACTTACAAAGTTCTATTGGACGGAGTAGAGAGGTAAGTCATTTCTTTCCTATTTCATATGTTATAGTTAACTATGAAATTCTTCCCCATTCATACATTGTAGTTAACTATCTTTAAACTGAAAGTGAACTCTTACTTGAGAAATGATTCACAGAAGTATTCGAACGTAAAAGTGATAGGTATTTATGTGTGTAGATGGTATAGGAAATTAAAAAAAAAAAAAATTTTTTGGAACCATTTTCGAGAAAAATAAACGAAAAATGAATAATCATTTAATAAACATGTACTTTCGGTTGATGGATTTTGCCCGAAATCTTCATATCTAATGCAGTGGTAGTTTCTAAATGGAATATGAAGTTTCAGCTTCCTACGACTTTTCGTTTTTTACACATACACACACAAAATATACAGACCATTCGCTAAAAATATTTTTTTTTCCTTATTCAGGGGATCCCCCCAAACCATGTATTTCCGAATTGAAAACTCAATTTCGAAAATCTGTCACGATCACAATACTTCCTCTTCTTACTAGGAGTAAACAGCAAGTAAAAATTATTCATTTAAAATTTGGATTAATTCAATTATGTTAAATACAATAATATTTAATGTTTATTTTTTTTTCTGTGAAATAAAACTTAATTATAACCCTTGAATACAAGAAGTCTTAATTTTTAACAACAAAAGAATACATTCATATATTATACAATTTTTATAGATAATAAAAAATTATTATATCAACATTATTTTAGTGCTTACTATTTATATTCAACAATCACCCTTATTGAAATAATTTAGAAGATTTAACTTTAACTAAAAAATATTATTACAATATGAAAATTAAAAAATAATTATGTATTATTAACAAATTATGAAAGTATTCTTTTGTTGATAAAAAAAAATTAATTATTTTCTTATATATTCAAGAGTGACCGTGAGTTTTTGCCCCAAAATAACATTGAATATTTCTTTATTTAAAGGGTTATAGACCCACTTGTCGGCTAATTTATAATCAGTAGTTATTCAATTTTCTTTGCATCGCAAAAAAAAAAGGTGTTTAAAAATATAGACTACCCTCTGCTTGTTGGAGCCAACAATGATAGTTGGTAGATTCGAACTGAATCAAACACATTTTGATGAGCTTGTTTTTTTTTTATTCTTCATTGTTGAGGATATCAAAGAAATGATCAATAATTTGTCACTGGATGATACAAATAGTAAATATAATAAAAGAAAAGAACAAGAAAATTAATAAGGCAAAAAAAAAAAAAATTATAAAATCTGTAAGAATCAGATAGTCCAACGAATAGCGGGTAAGCTATTATTAGAATATATAAAAGATTGTTGTGAAACGTGTTGTAACTTAAGTTGGCAGGCATTGGTTAATCTTATTCCCAGAAAAAGTGTTAGCAATCAACTGTTGCTGAGAAAAACAAATCTCACAATTAAATAACATCCAGAAGTTGAAAATTTAGAATTTTTTTTTTTTAATTCGATAGTTTACCTCTTACCTCGCGAATTAGTAATCTCTGGAATGAAACTAGAAGATGTAAAGTGTAGTGTGACATCACATAACAAGCAGTAATTTCAAAATTTGAAGTTGTCACTGTAATTGAAGCTATGGTTCTAACACATTAACATTTCAGTTCATTCGTCAAATCTTGCCACCTAGATGAGCAAAGAAGAAAAATCCGTAGATAATGCTGACAAGAGAATACCGCTACTTAGCAGTCAAGAATAGCTACCAAATAGCAATATCAATTGTAAAGGGGAAAATTATTTAATACAAAATCAAACATGTCATATAAAATTTAATTTTTGCCACCTTTATGGTTAACGAGCAAATCGTTTCAAACTGAAGGACAAACAAGAAAAAAATGACCAGTTCTGTGTAGGCAAATTTTGCAGGTTGATTCAAGTAATAGTTGTGGGTTCATACTCGCTGTTGACTCTGAGGAATATATATTAGGTAAATGCGAGCCTGTTTTTCAGATCCTTTTAGGATTCTGGAGCAACAGAACAAATGTTATATGACTTTATTTAAAATTTAAGGCAACCCTATTTCAAACAAGGTTACAAAATCTAGAACACTGCTTGAGTGCTACCCAAGTAGGAGATATTTCAAGACAAAGATCAAAGATAAATATATTCCTGTAATGTTGTCTGATGTATTAAATGTTCAGAGACATTTTCCGTGGTAGCCTGCTTCATTTTGTGGCATCGACCGGTTTCGGGCGTTCGCCCATCTTCAGGATGCGTTTTTCAGACACTGTGACAACACAGACTTGCACAGAGCAAATTTGGTTTACACACTCTTTTAAGTATTAAATGTTCTTGAGCTTGAATTATTCCATTAGTATGCTAGATATACTGGGATAGAAGATTATGTTCAACGATATTAAAATGAAATATCGTTATAGCTCGTGCACTTAAATCTAGTAAGGTTTATATTCTATGTAAGTGAGCGGAGTAGGGATAGTCAGGAAAAAAAGTAATTTTCTAAGTAATGTTAATTTAATTCTCTGTTTTCGGAAACAAGGAAATCCATAGACAACACTAGAAAAACCCTAATTTCTAAATATACTTAAACCTTATTATGCATGTTTTTAATAAATTTAACTGAGTAATAATTCTCATAAATATCCATATAAATATTCTGCGTATAGTAAATAATAAAGAAGAATAGTACTAATACAGAAAACGGACTACTTTCATGTTCATTATAAATACCAATTGTTTTTGAATGATCAATGGTAAAGTAAATACTGTACTACTTTGTTATCCGTTTTATCCATTAGGTACATAGTATTAGAGGGTTTATTCCCTGGCGTATTATTTCAGAAAGAAAAATAAATATCCAAAAGTGAATTTAACGTAGGGAAAACGTCACCACTTAGGGAGATAGAATAAAATGTGGCTTCTTTTAGACCGCATGCATATTGCCTAGAATGTTTTGTTCTTGATGGTGTTTGATGTTTTATTCTTTAGTTATTAGAGTGTGCTCCTGTATAAGTTGAAATAAAATAGTATTTAACTTCACAAACTTTAAATTTTAGTTAGTTCGGTATTTTTACAGTTTGTAAATGTCCTATGCGAATTTAATCCGCAATTTTATTTGAATATATAAAATGTTTTTTTCCAGTGATAAAAATATTAGTTATAGACAATCAAAAGCATCAACAGTAAACATAATCAGTATAAATTAGAATAAAAACATGACTACTTACCACATACAAATTCATATAAATATATTGAGAATTCTATCAGCAGTTAAACATTGAACTTAGAACTTAAAACATGTGTTAAAAAAAAGAATAACAAAAATGTAATGTATTATAAAATATTTAGTTTGGCCTATCTTGTAAATTCGCAGTAATATGTAATTCAGTTATTTCTATACGTAAAAAGAGAGTTATTGATAATAATTATGGATGAAGATGAAGGAGATGATGGAAAAACTAATGCAAAAACATTACTAGCCAATGCAATATTAGCAAGTTCTGGTGCATATGGTCTTTCTATATCTAGACCATATTTCGCTGGTCCTGCATATGGAATTTCATTAGTAGCAGGATGTTTAGGTTTCGTCGCTAATGGTAAGTGAAACAGTAATTTTTAATAAGGTTTTGTTTCCAAATTAACCATTTGGTATTATTGAGGGATAAAAAAAAAAAAATAATGACTCTCAACTATAGTTAGGCTTCTTACACGAATGTAACTGTCAAAATTGATGTATTTAATGAAACCTAAGACAATCTGATAATCTAGATATCAAAGCTCTTAACTTGTTCATTAAATGCAATGTTTATGTAATAGTGGTTTGTTTTTATTATCTTTAAATGATAGAAGCTCTCTATCTTAAATTTAATAATATTGAAGAAATACCCTCCTCAGTAGCCATCTATGGGTTATTACAGATCAAATGCAAAATATACAAATAAAAAGCATATTTTTATAACCGGAAGCTTTGCCTCTGCGGCCCTTGCCGCCTATTCCTGAGGGTTCCTCTGTGTTATCACTTAGGCGCGCCCGAGAAATTAAGGATAGTACTCTCACCATAAAGGCTTATACCCACTAGGGCAAAAATGTCGCCACACATTTTATTGGCACAAAGCACGACAAGTTGCAGCATGTTGCGCAACAAATTTGATATACCGACACATGTGCCAGGTTATCTTCGCTCGAGAAACCGTAACACTTAAGGACATCAAAGGGACATTTCGAGCCTATGAATAGTTTTCGTACATTGTGCACATGTTGAGAGCAACGTGAGTGGTCCTGATCGTATGTTAAAATTAATGGAATTGTGCCACGGACCATCAATGTTTATAGAATAGGCAAAATGTCGAAAGCGGAATATATAAAAAAGCAAATAAGTGGGAAAAATATCGCTGAAGAAATAGAAACACCATATTTGTTGTTACCTTTATATAATCAAGACTACTTGGTTTAAATTACGAATTTTCTTGGCACATTATAGCACTGTTTCACTAATACGTTGCTAGATGTATAGGAATCCCCAGAAGTCAAGAATCTCAAGGTTATTGCTAATCTTGTCTTTGGTTTCACCGCATCTCGATTTGTGTGTCAGTCTGCAATTGAACGCCCAACCATTTTCAACAATAGATCGAAATCAGTTGTCGAAATTCTGGTGAAGCTGAAAAATGATTGTAGGTTTGACAATACAGTAGGTCTATTTCTTTCTTCTCAAAATTTTCTTGCCCATTTTTTTTTTTTAGCGCTTTCTTATACTATTTTCAGCTAAATGCATATAATAATGTGAGCAGCAAAAATCAACATTATGTCCTCTTGCAATATCTTGGCAAAGTATGTGAAGTGTGGACAGATATATCGGAAGATGTCTCCGCGTCATGTTCCCAGGTACAAATCGGAAACATTTGCCCTAGTGCGTACAAGCCTTAAGAAAGTCGGTCCAGCTCGTAATCATTGTTCTGTTAGGTTCAGTTTTTCCTGCCCACACTTTCATATTCTAAAATAGAAATGAACAATTATTCTCATTATGATGGCCGCATCTCTTTTTGCAAGCTCCATACAGCAAACTCTAAACTTTCTTTCGGGTGCAATCATATCACTTCCTAGTTTCTTAAAATACAAAAAAGTAAGGCATAGAATAAATGATAGCTATTCCTAGTCAGAATAAATAATAGTTTCTTATACTGTATTTTTTTCACAAGTGGGCATAAATATTTTGATTTTTTTTTTTTTTTTGTTAATTTAAGGCGCATCAATATCTGTGATCATCGGCGCCTGGCGCCTTCTCATTGTATTGCCTGCCTCCGGACAGTGTTCTCTCGCTAAAGACAGCACTGTCCATCACCGGACAGTGAGCTGTAGAAGCTCCTAGGAATTAATGATATTCATAATCCACTTTACCAATCCATTCAAATATCCACTTTAATTCTTTAATTTTAAATGAACTAATATAACTATAAATCATATAAAGTAAAAATTTAAAATTTGTCTTTCTTCCGACCGTTACACTATTAAACAAGTAAATGCATTTTATCTGATGTATCTCTTAGTTGGCTGATCGGCCGGGGGGTATCATAAGAAAAACACTAAAAAAGTTTTTTAAAGTGTTTTTTATTAATGGCCCAACGTTTCGACAAACATTGTTTGTCTTCTTCAGGGGCTATCTATAAAGAAAAAATATACATAAGAATCTAGCTAGCATTAACAGAACAAAAACAAAAACAGAAAATGTGGCAATAGAACAATAAAAAAAAAGGTAATGGAAAACTAAAACAACAAATTACAAAGGTAAATACAGATACTAGTATAGAAAAATTATGGAAATATTACAGACCTTAAAATCGGAAAATTTGTATGCTCTATTAATTACTACATGTTCAATTATGACTGTGGTCTATAGTGTACTACCAGTGAAAGGTTGAGAAAGGAAACCACCCGGTGAAAGGTGGTGGGAGGGGTGAAGTACCGTTAGGTATTGTTGGAGTGAAAGGACTAAGAAGCAGGACAAATATAATAAACAAGTATATTTTTATTATATCTATATAATATATATCTATGTAATTTAATTAAATTTTTAGTAAAATAGAATTTTAAGCTATTTGGAATATGGATCAGATATGGAATAGGAAAGGGGAATTAGCGGGTGGAAAATATGACGGTGGAGGCCCTAAGGGCGGGTGGATGGAACTATGTCTACTTAATGGAGTTGTGGAGGATGTTGTTGTAGAGTGATGAGATGACTTCTTTGTCTTTTTTGTGGTTTATGGGATTGGGTTGTAGGTGGATAAAAACACAAAAAAGACAAAGAAGTCATCTCATCACTCTACAACAACATCCTCCACAACTCCATTAAGTAGAAATATTTCCATCCACCCAGCCCTTAGCGCCTCCACCCTACATATTTTCCCCTGCTAATTCCCTTTCCTATTCCCATTAATCGATCCATATTCCAATTAGCTTAAAATTCTTATTTACTAAAAAATTTAATTAAAAATTACATATATATATATAATAAAAATATACTTGTTTATTATATTTGTCCTGCTTCTTAGTCCTTCACTCCAACAATACCTAACGGTACTTCACCCCTCCCACCACCACTTTCACCGGTGTTCCTTTCTCAACCTTTCACTGGTAGTACACTATAGACCACAGTCATAATTGAACATGTAGTAATTAATAGAGCATACAAATTTTCCGATTTTAAGGTCTGTAATATTTCCATAATTTTTCTATACTAGTATCTGTATTTACCTTTGTAATTTGTTGTTTTAGTTTTCCATTACCTTTTTTTTTATTGTTCTATTGCCACATTTTCTGTTTTTGTTTTTGTTCTGTTAATGCTAGCTAGATATTCTTATGTATATTTTTTCTTTATAGATAGCCCCTGAAGAAGACAAACAATGTTTGTCGAAACGTCGGGCCATTAATAAAAAACACTTAAAAAAACTTTTTTAGTGTTTTTCTTATGATCCCCCCCGGCCGATCAGCCAACTAAGAGATACATCAGATCATTTCTAACGGCCAACAACTTCTACAATTTGTTAAATGCATTTTAGTAATGTATCCGGTTTTGAACCAATAGACTGTAAACAGCATCTAGAAATCGGGGCATATTATCTTTCATGAATCTCTATCCCCTCTTTATAAAAGTATACATGAAAGTATTCGACTCCATAGCTGCCTAGGCTCTGTGTGTGTTTGGTGGGGGGTGATCATAAAAGCAAAACTACTGAGGAACGAACAGGATTTTCCATTTAACAGGATATCCGGGAACTAAAAAGAAGTTTGAATTGTATTACAATTACTTTCTCTTACTCTTAGTAAGAGGAAGTATTGTAAACGAATTTTCACCGGAAATACACGTTTCATATTCTCTGGGTCCAAAAAAGTAGTTTTTAGAAAATGGTGTTTGCGACATTTCGTTTAGGTATCACCATAAGATCCGACAGTAAGTTATCTATCACAATTCTTCAATGGCGTTTTCAGTTTTTTGTGGTTTCCATCGATTTTCTTTAAACTTATATATCAACTAAACATATAATGAGCTACAAGTATTATTTATAACAGTTTTCTGGGGAAATTCATTTAAGGGCACTTGGGGAAGGGGTGGGGGGTTAGGTTTCTTTTAAAGTGCTATTTCAGCTTATTACAAATTCTATCAAATATTAATTAGAATGAAATATGATGTCGAAATTCCATCTTTTAAGAATGTCGGTTGATCGGAAGTGCGTTTTTACTGAAAATTATTTTTCAGTTTTCTACCACCTTCTCTAAAAGGCTTCTTTAATTTTTAAGCATGTGTACTACACATATAAAGAGGTTTAACATTTATTTGAACTATTTTACCGGGTAAACTCTTTTAAGGGATCTCTTGGAGGAGGGAAGGGGTTATGTTTTTTCTCTAAAGGACTATCTTAATTGATTATACAATTGTACCATATACACAAAATTAATTAGAAATACATAGATTGCCGAAATTCCAAGTTTCGAGAAAATTAGTAAACCGGATGTGCGTTTTTTTGCTCAACAGTTTTTTTCCATAAAAAATATCGACGAACTTCATTAAATTTGGTATACTAACTATAGAATTTGTCAATTTTGAAAATGGTGCGTCGTAGCTAGAATTTTGTTCTCTGCCGATAGAGTTCTTTAAAATGATATACAACACTGTGGACTGTTAAGCTCATGTTACAAATCATTTTTAGACAATTAAAAGAATCCATTTATGGTAACAGTTGGGTTGTTGGGCAGTGAATAACATTATATAATGTGTAAGTAATATTTCCTTTTATAGTAGTATGAGAAATAAAATTGATTGCAATCAATTAAAAGTATATAATTTAATTTTTATTTTTTACTTTCTCAACACATGGCGGGGAACCATGGCTAGTATAAATGTTTAAATAGTCGAAAACTGATTTGGAATATGAGCTGTCAGTCCTTCGTGTGAAAGAAGTTTTTTACTTTACATGACGAGAATGTAAATTTACGGAAAAAATAAAGTTTATTTATAGTTATATCGATAAGTTTAAAATGTAGAATATTATTATTTCAAATAACATTTTTGAAACTAATTATTTCAGCAGATTATTTGAAATAATGCCCAGCTTTGATTTTAATATATTCACAATTCCTTAAATTGATACCAAAAGAAAGTGTAGAAAAATATAATCTCAAAAAATATATAGTTATAATAATAATAATAATCATCTTTATTAATCTTCGTTTCTACCTCATATGAACTAGACATGTCAATACATTAAATAAACTTAAATAACTTTTTTACAAAGCAATTTTACATAAGAAAATGATCCAAATCATATACGTAATATCCCATCCAAGAGCATAGTTTTTAGCTTAAATTTAAACACTTTCATTGATGGTGAAGATGAAATTTCATTTGGAATTGCATTACATATTTTCCATCCCATAAATAAGAGGAGTGGTTTGCTTGGGGAAAAGGAAAATGGTCATATACATTTGTAATAAAATACTTCTGATAAAGGAAGCCTTTTTGTATGTTAAAAAGACACATAAGAACCTTTCAAATCATAAAAATATATAGACTTATCTTCGTTAAGACTATTTATAGATAATATAGATATTTATAGATAATATAGATTTTTAGGTTCTAGATTTAGATAATAGATTAGATTAGAGATAGAGAATTTAGGTAATAGATCAGATTAGGATACCCGATGGTGTCTCCTTCAACTCCTGAGGGTGTTCATGCAAGATTATTTAGACAGCGGCCACATGGACGCCCGGATGACACCACGCCTCCATATCAGCCCTACTACATCCTCCACCACGCTGTTCATCGCCTTGACGATCCGCCGACAAACTCCTCATGGTCTTCAACGCTTCGTATGCCTCGTCCAATGGTCGATCCCCCAATAACTTGCTGCTTACTGGTCTTAAGCCAAGCTAACATCGCCGTGCTTCTGCTCCGCTTTCGTCTCTGACATCAGGCACATGTACCGTCAAATCCTTGTTGCTCCCGAGCAGCGTGACTTTCAGCGAACCATCTGGCGTTTCTCGGATCAATATCCCCTTCAATCCTTCCACATAGCATGTACGGGGTTTCAGCCGCGCTATACCTCGCTTTACGAACGGGGATCAATTTTCCCATGCCAAAACCGAGGTCTACGTCGACGACATCATTATTGGGTTGCCTTAGAGCAGAAAGTCCAGAATTTGCGCGCTCAATTTCAGCACCTACTTCAGGATCTATCAAGCACCGCCAGTTGCCTTCCTCTGAGGACCCTCTGCACCTGGACAAGGATCCCTGAACAGGGCTTGGATGAAATCCCACGTCCGACAATTTTTTCTATGCCGTCCACATGAGTGATGCCACCTTCACCAAGCGGACTGTTCTAAGCCAAATGGCGCGCATTTTTGACCCCTTAGGATAGCTCGGCCAACTGTGTCGTCTACAAATCAACTGGGTTCAAGCCCTATCCACTGAGCTTGTTGCTCTCGGCCATGAGTTTCAGAATTATCTTTCTGATCTCGGCGCCTCTTGCCCGCCGTTACTCCATAGTCTACTCATCGCCTGGTAGTGTTCTCTGATACTTCGGAATCCGGATACCCAGCCGTCGTTTACCTTCATACCACATCGGCGGATCGAACGTGCCATGTTCACTTGCTTACTGCCTAGGTCGCACCCAACAAAAGTACTTTGCTCACACGTCTAGAGCTCTGTAGCACACATTTGCATATCGTAAACACACACCTGCATGCTACCGCTTTCTGGATGCGTGGCGCCTCGTTCCGTCCGAAGATAACCCCCGAAATGGTATCTCCGCACTACCTCAATGACCACACCGTGGTGACACGGACCTTCGTGGCTCTCCGCTTTCCCTTCGACTTGGCTACAACACGTTCTAGCTTTCAATGAGAACCTGGACAAGCATGAAGCTAAACCGCCTGTATCTCTAGTGATGACTACGGTTGCCTGTATTATTATTATTATTCATACACTCCAGGCCACCGTACCTAGCGCATAGCGCCAAAACCGGTCTATGGTCACTTGGCCTTACCTACATGAGGCGGACCTCTATTCATCCGTCTAGTCCTTCTTTGTACCGCAGCTTCTCGAGCGAACTCCATAAAGTCTTTAAAATTCTTTGCACTTTTTGTCAATTCTCTACAGTCCATCAGCTTGAATTCCACATGGATTCTTGCCTCGTCGAGGAGAGGGCACCGGAAGAGAACGTGGTGCACTGTGTCCCGTTCACCGCATTTATAATTTGGGGAATCTTTCAATCCCAGCTCACTTTTCTCAAACAAAACTGTAGCTTCGCCCCTTGACACCAGTTTTTTATTTGTAACTCCCGACGAGAATCTCCATGGACAACTATTGCGAGGTCGTCAGCGTGTGCAACCGTATCACAATAATCCATATTCTCTATATGCTCCAGCAACTCATACATAAGGAACGGGCCCACCACCGAGCCCTGCAGACAGTCATTAGTTATTGGCCTTAAAATCTCGCCGGCTTGAGTCACAACACTGCCACCCTTTGTGTGAGGTAGCTTTGAACTAATTTCAGAAGATTTGGCGGACAATCTCTTCTTCTGAGTGACTCCAAAAAAGTCGGCTACCAGACATTATCAAATGCCCCAGGACTACTGTGAGGTCGTATTTGTGCCCACTGCCACACACCAATTCAAGGATCTTAGATATCGTATCTGTTGTCGATCTTCCCGATACAAAACCGTACTGGCTGGGACTGAAACTAATAAAGCTTTTCAATCTCATTATAATCGGTTTCTCCAGTAGTTTCCCAAAAACAGAAGTTGTATCAGTCCATACGACATTGCACTATCTATGGGCTTGTTCCCACCTCCTACGTCTTTTTTTCGGGTGCTGTTAACTCCCGTGCCCACCAATGAACACGGCGCGTGCGACTCGTGGGTATTTTCCCTTACGCCTGCTTGCCTCAGTCAGCTTCGTGACCTCCATATCGACACCAGCAATGGTATCCCCTTGGGCATTTATCGTGTCAATACTGCGAGGAGGAGGGTCTTATATCTTTCCCAATCAACACTTTTGATTGAGAATCTTTCTAGACCCTCGTAGGTAGGACACGGCTTGGTGTCCCAGGCAACTTCACCCTGTGATCACCAGTCACCCAGTCTACCACCTTCTAACCATGCATCTTTTCAATAGCACAGCTGTGCCCAAGGTGGCATCCAGGATGTGCTCAGCGCAGTTACGTTTCCTATAAAGTTTTCAAATGTCCAGGCACATTAAGGACACACAGATCATTGGAGACAATAAATACACTCCTCGAAGTGTCTGCCTCTGTCATCTAGCATGTCATCGTGCCATGCGTTTATGTCAACGCCACAATTATCTTTTTTCCCCTGTTTTCTCTAAGAGCCGACCTAAATGGGCTGTAGACGACGTTATGTTGCACGACGGCTGGCTCATCTACTAGTACAGGCTCATCAGCATCAGCTCTCTAATTGCGGCTGTTAACAGCAAACAGGTACAATGACTGGAGATGTACTGAGGAAGACGCAAAAGTGGTGATGTCTGGATTGCACACCGCAACAGCAGTCCATATCCTTCCATCACAGGAAGCGTGAACGATGCGATGCTGCAAACCCTTAACCCTTAACGCTCGCTTTGAACGTGTAGGCGTCCTGGATTAATGCAACATCTATGCCTTTTGAACAGAAATCCCGTGCCTCGGCCATCACTGTTTTTCGCGTTGCGCATTTAGCTGCAACACTCTCAGCCACTGTCCGTAAAATTACGGGCTTCTTCCATAGTCGGTGATAGCCACTAGACGGTCTAAAGCGTTCAGGTATGCTGGGCATTTAGTGCTCTTAACAACTCTGTGCGGCTTACGGAACACCTTACAGGCGGCACATGCCGGGGCTTCTGCTTTATTTGGGCACTTGTCATAGCTATGTCCTAGTAGCACAGTATCCGCAAGTGAGATATTTCTCCTTGCAGTACTTTGCCATGTGCCCATACAGTTGACACTTAGAACACGTGACGCCTGATTATAGTCCATTACCTTACAGCGACTCCACTGTATGTAAATCCTGCTACTACCCAGGGTTCCCTTCTTTAAAAGTTCGCGCAACTTTGGCGTGACTTCTACTACCAAATTTTGCGAACCGTTTTTGCTCTTACCTGTCTTGGCTAACTCTCTGATCCCTGAAAGTAAGGTTTCGGCACTACCGATCCCAGGTTTAGATCATATGTCGCTTTTGTAATCCTCGCGCCATTAAGGTCGCTCCGCACATCGAAAATTATCATTCTCGGTAGCCTTTTCTTTGGCAGCTCGCCTGCAGACCTCAGCACACCTCAACGTTTCATTATTTAGGAGAGCTTTCGCCTGCTCAGGCTTCCTGTCTCAACTACCTACTAGGAGGGATACGACCTGCCAACCTTCCTCAGAAGGATTAAGACGGCCCTTCAGCATTTGTTTGGTTTGATCACTGGACTCCATTACCGCGTCATCTTGTGGCCTGATCAAAACCATATGCTTTTTCTTAGGCAGCGTTTTTTTCACTGCCTGCTTTTTTTTATCTTTATTATTCTTAGTCTTTGTCTGCTTTCCCTCAGGCCGGCTTCTTTTGGACACCGCTTCCGCTTAAGAATTAGCCGATGCGGATGATCCTGCGGTGTCCTTTTTCTTTATTTCGCTAGCGCCATTGCTTACCTTTGCCAGCTTACGGGCTACTCATGCGAGGGATACAGTCAGCTTCGTTATGTCGGCCTTAATTTGGACGGTGTTCTCCAGTTTACAGAGAACAGCCATCTCTAAGGCCTGCTGCTTTTTTGCTGTTTCAGTATCGGACGTAGCGAGTTTGCCCTCAAGCCAAGCGACGCGGTGACTATCTCATTTACGAGGGCCGTCGCTTCTTTTACTTGTTTCGTAATAAACAAGGTCTTGCTCTTACTTGTCTTGACATTTGGGTCCTGGCAGTAAGAAATCAACTCCAGCTCTATTTCACTCGCTCTTAGGAGGGGGTCACCGGTCACATACCTAGTTGTGATACCCATACCTTTGCGGATGTTATTTGTGTCTTTCTCAGGTCTATCAGTCTCGGAAGTATCATCTACCTGGTCAACTGTTAATGTCCCTTTGACCACGTTCACATTCATTCGTCATTAAATAATCTTCGTTTTAAACCACCCACAATGCCTTTTACACTAGGTGGTGTCACCTTCTATATCGGAGAAAGAACTAGACGGTCCAGCGTTTTCCTAATATTACTATATACAATAAAACTTATTACTAAACTACAGCTACTATTTACAATATATACAGTGTGCTCAAGTCGAAGATTATGCCCTCGCTCTGAAAAGAGAGGTTGGGTGCCTGCCCCGCTTCTACAAGTGTTAATCTCCCTTTAGCCCAGACGGAAATGGTGCAACTGCAACTTCCAATACTCTGTCTGGTGTCCAGCCCCGGCGAACGTGGACGCACGAGACCACTCGGTGAAGCAGAAAGCCACAAAGCTGAACATTGACTTTTATGGCTCGTCAAGCTCAGAAAGTTCAACATTTAACACAAAAAAAATCACTCTAATAAAATAGAACTTTCATAAAAGTTTTTTAAAAGCTTAACAAAATCTAAGCGAAGGGCGCGTGGCCCCTCTAATGAAACATTTTTGAAACGATTCTGCTCTTTAACCGCCCTACTGCGAATCACCGCCTACGGACTCCGGTTCCTTTTCAACTGCCGCCACCCATCCGCTCCGCACCAAGGGTATCTAACTGCTGCAGAAATTCAAGACGCCACACTCAACCTGATCCGTTGTACTCAATCTACCCATCTGGTTAAGGAAATACAGAAAGCCCAAACCCCAGGTTCCCGTCATTGGTTTTTTTCGCAAGCTTCATCTATTCTTGGTTCTGACCATCGAATTTTTCGTGTCGGAGGAAGATTGTCCGTTGTGTCATTGCCTTATGGCTTTCGCCACCTCGCTCTGCTCCCCAAGAAGCATCCCTTTACTCAATTAGTTATTAATAACGTTTATTCACTCCTTTTGTATGCCGGATCCCTTGCCACTCAAGGTTATCTTCGCCGTAATAATTATATACTGCGCTACCGCATCGGCAAATGGAAAATTCTTCAAGGGAAGTATCACTTTACTGATTGAATTTTTCAACTTTTGCGACTTTCTCTAAAAACGGTTCAACAATAATTTTCTTTAAACTTAGTATATCGATTACATTTACAAAGCTACAACTTTTATTTCAAATATTTATACGAAAAATTCAGTTAAGAAGTTTTGGGGAAGGGTTCTTCTTTAGGGTTGAAGTACGGTTTTTAAGAAAACAATCATTTAATCAAGTTTAGATTTTATCCAATTGTTTTAAAATTAAAGTCTAACAAATAAATATAAGTTAAAATTGTGTCAAATAAAAACAACAACAAAATCACAGCATATACGATTCGTTTTATATATAATTACAGTGGGATCTGCCATTAAGCTAAAGTCAAATTCTATCAACCGAATGGAGCAGCTTTCTGAAAAATTTTCTCTTCTTTTCTAGTAAGAGAAATTATTGGGACCGTGCTAGATTTTTCGAAATTGAGTTTTCCACTGGAAATACATGTTTTAAGGGGCTCCCCTGAATACGAATTTTTTTTTTTTTTTTTTTTTTTGCGAATGGTCTGTATGTGTGCGTATATGTATGTATGTTAACAGAATATTTCAAAAATGAAAAGTTGCAGGAAGCTCAGTTTAGACACTACTACCGCACCAGACACGAAGATTTCGGACAAAGTAATGTTTGTTTTTTTTTTTTGTTTTTTTTCAGTTTTTCGTGATTTTCACAAAGAACGGCTCCAACGATTTTCTATAAAATTTCATTAAATCAACTACCCAAATGATGAGCTACAACTTTAATTTGAAACATTTCTCAAAGGGAGGGGCCCGCATTTCATCAAAATACATTACAACACTGCCTACAAAAAAGTTGAATAAGTTTCTCTGTTGCGTCCAAATAGTCAGTTTTACCAACATGTTTTTTTTATATATTCGCTTGTTTTTTTTAAATATTCCACTTACCGTATTGTCTGATCTCTATATTTACTCTCAAAAGATTAGCTTCGAAATATTTATATATTATCTAATTTAAATTGATCTTCCTTCCATGGGATAACAGGATATAGCAATGTTGTTTTAAGTTGTGCATAATTTCCGGAAGTGGTCTTTTTTTTTTTTTTGCATCCGTGGCACATTATATTACGCGCTTAGCTTCCCGCATAAAGATCAAATGGAAAATTGTGATAAAGTGGGCAATTCGGGCCTACAGAGATAGCACTCGCAAGAGTTTGGGTGAGTAATTTGACTGAGTCATCAGGTTTGAAATAACAACTGCTTTTGTGCCATTTCTAAGGTTTCAGCTTAGTCAAAGGCAGTGTTGAAATGTAGGTGAAGCTGTATAACTGTGTGAATATGAAATAACAAGAGTCCTCTAATTAAGGCGAAACGGATATAGCCATCTCTATTTTGATCTGTTGTTACAGTCCATATTTAGTTGCTTCTTATATTATAGTCTAATGACATGAGCGCTGGCTGTATGGCGAAACGCTAATGCCAAAAAAAAAAAAAAAAAAAAAAAAAAAAAAAAAAAAAAAAAAAAAAAAAAAAAATAGTTGCTTCAATACGCTGAGTTATTCCAAAAAATCCCAAAAATTTGCTGCCCTCATGTGGAGGATACATTTGCAAATATCTCATGTTTTTGTTTTTATATAAAGGACATGCTAAATTGCCCCGTTATTTGGCACAATTCTCTCGAGTATGAGTAAACAATGAATCTAACGTAAAATTACGTTATTGATTATGAAATCAAATTGAAACTTACCACTTTTGATTTCTGCAACATTTCAACATTTAAAATCTTAAATATTTTATATCAGTGGATCAATCGTTGCTTGAATTTTGAAGCATTTAGGTTATCATCGATTTCTATAGAATGTACCAATCTCTTCATCCTTAATTACAACCAGATTGTAGCACTAGTATTTTCATTTAGCATATTAATTTGCTTTAAAAACCCTTTATGAAAAGAAGACCTTTAACGTGCTGAATAAGAAGTTACCAAATCATAGTTTTAACTTTATCTAATTTACAATAACATTTGCATGTTAAATAATAATTTACAGCTGATGCAGTATAAATATCAATTTTTTTTTTTTAAATTTCAATTCATACTATTGCTTCCGTGCCTCATATATTTTCTATAATTTATAAATCACTTTCCAAAATATTCTTAGTAATATACACTCGTTTTGTAAAAAAAAAAATATATATATCTTAACATTTTTAATCCTTAAATTATCAAATTGCAATAAATATTATATACATATACATATTTTACAAGCTTTATTAGTATTTAGTGTTCCTTACTTACTGTGACGGCGGCCATTACTATCTTTCAAATCTAGTTAAATCGATATATTTTTAGATAACAAAAATTAGCATTATATTCCTATGAAATATATTTTCTTATCGCTTTATATATTATTGTATTAAATAAAAAAGAAACGGAGACTGCTGTTTTTTTTGTTTAAAAAAAGGAAGAATCTAGAGCTGGTGTTAATGAAACCTTGGTAATGTGTATGTCTCTTGGTCAATAAAACCTTAATGCTGTGTATGTTTGTATGTTAATTAGGGACCTAAAATACTGTGTATGTCTATATGATAATTAGACCTTAGTACTGTATATATCTGTGTGATAACAAAATCAGAAGTGGGATGAACAAATTAAGTTAACTTATATAAAATTATTAATAGTTCATTTAGTTAGTATAGTTAATCCGACACTGATCAAAAATTTGACTGCAGAAGAAGTAAGCCTTAATTTTAATAAGTAATTCTGCATAGTTCTAGGATTTTCATAATTTGAATATATTATGATTGATATTCTTTTGTTATAAACATTTGTGACTTTAAATAATTATTAAGCAGCTGAAACTCTTTTTTTTGGTGTGGAAAAATATTATTTCTTTCAAATACTAATTACTGTATTATTTTGATTAGTTTTATATATTTAATTCAATTTTGTTTCTAATTTTTTTTAATAGCAATTTGAAAATAATCTTTAATACTTATACAATAGAAAAAATATTAGCTGGTTGAATAGAAATATCACAACAGGTTCAACTAAAATTATAAAAATTTTACATGTGATTATTTTTAATCAAGTCGGTGTTAGAGGAAATAGAGGAAGATTAAGGAAGTTTCCAGAGTTTGAGCTTGAAGAAGATTCTGACCAGTATCGGGAAAAGGTGAAGAAAGTCTTGGAAGATTTCACTCTTGCTGACTTGATATCCATTTGTAATTTTTTAAGAATTTTATACATAACTCAGAAGAAGTTACTGGTCGCATTTGTTCTTATTTAAATAAATTAGATATGTTGAAAAGTGATGAAGAATCAGATTCAGAGAATGATGCTTCTAGTGTTCAAAGTCCCAATAGTCTTGGAGTAAAATGAGACCTTAATTAAAAGGGCTTTGAAGTCCAAGGGGACTGAATTTAAAAAAATACCAGATTTTAAGACAAATATTGACAAATTTGGTGGTAAGGGCGCTCGCCACGAAGCTCAGGCGTGGTTAACAGTTTTAAATGGTGTCGCCAAATTCCATAATTGGTCGTCCGATTTTAAATTAGAAGCCGCTTGGGGCTACCTTGGTAGGCCCTGCTAGAAATTGGTTTTTATCCGAAGAAATTACCAGTTGGAAAGATTTTGATCGTAGTTTTGAAAGGACCTACATTGCAAAAGTGGACATAGGTAGTATGTGGAAAGAAATGTTACAAAGGACGCAAGCAAGAAATGAAGACGTAGAAGACTATTTCCAATAGAAGGTATAGATGGGAAAAAATCCTTTAGGTTTACCTTTTCAAGAAATTAAATTGCAGGTTGAAGGGCTGGTCCAAAGATCTCAGTAACCATCTGCTTAGTATAACTCACAAGGACGAGGATGAGCTGCGGGATTCCATCGAAATGTATGAAAGGGTTAATAACTGGAGCAACACAAACAGGGATCAGAAGTTAAGAGGTAACAGTTTTAACTTATAAGAATTTTCAGAAGCCATATGAAGGGAAAACTACAAATATAAATCCGAACGTTAAGACTGTGGAGTTGGATAGTAAACAAGCAGTGAGTAGAGGCTCCGCTCAGAAGATGAAATCTATAGTTAAGTGTTATGCCTGTGGTAAACAGGGTCACTATGCTAGTGATTGCCCCGCTCATTCAGGAGCAAGAACGTGCCGTGCCGTAAATGTGATCATGTGGGCCATTTTGCCAAAGAATGCCCGAAGAATAATGCAGTGTCCTTAATAAAAGATAATGCAAATTCATCTAATACAAAATATATAAAAATGGTAGAGATCAATGGAAATTGTCAGATTCCAGCATTGATTTGATACTGGGGCTTGCGAATGCTTAATTCGTGAATCAGCGATAAGGAAATTAGGTCTTAGCAGAATCCCAGTTAACGTTATACTATGTGGATGTGGAGATGGAAACATTTCTACAGAGGTGAAAGAAACAAGCGTCAACGTCTTGAGTATTGACGGAATTTTGAGGAATGTTGCTAGTTCCTGATAAGGCTCAATTTTATGAACTTATCATAGAACGCACTTTAGTTTCGACCAAGTTCACATAGCCTTTTATAGCGTGAAGAGTATACTGAAAATTGCTTATCGAAAAGAAAACCCATTCAAGGTTCTATAGATGGACAGGGAAATAGATCCTGGAAATTATAGATGTAACAAAAGAAGTTCAGCTACTACCAGGTAGTGTAAACTTAATTGTAGTCAAGGGAGGTGAGGAAACAGTACATACAGTGATTAAAAACGAGTCTGACAGAATCTGTTCATTGAGGACAGAAGAGAAAATAAACCGAGCAAAAATATTTCACATAGAAAAATGAGAGGGCTAGTTAGCAAAAAGCAAAATAGATATAGATGATAAGCAAGTAGAGAATGAATTCAAACCGCTGCATGATTAACGGAATAACCCTGGTTTAGTTGAAAAGGAGGAATTCCACAAGAATTAAATTTTAAATAAAATATATTTAAAAAGAGATTTAGTTTGGATGAAGAGTTGTATAATAAACTATGATAGCACTTTAGAGGGAGCTGTAACCCCATCCCTCCCCTAAAAGTGGCCTTAAATGAATTTTCCCAGAGAAATATTTTAAATAAAAGATGTAGCTCTTTGCATGTTTAGTTTATATACGAAGTTTCAAGAAAATAGTGGGAGCTTTTTTTCAGAAAATCGCGAAAAAGTGAAAAAATCATTTAGTAAAGTGTTAAAGTAAACGCACTTCCGGTTATCGATTTTTTCAAACTCGGAATTTCAACAACATATTTAATTCTTATTAACATCATTAAGAAGGCAGAATTGTCTAATAAACTGAAATAGCACTTTAGATGGAAACGTAAACCTACCCCTCCCCCGGAAGTGCCCCTAAAACAATTTTCCCGGAGAAATGTTTCAAATAAAAGTTGTAGCGCTTTGTATTTGTTGTTGAGACACTAAGTTTAAAGAAAATCGTCCGAGCCATTTTTGAGAAAAACGCAAAAAAAAAAACTAGTAAAGTCTTACTTCCGGTTGAGGAATTTTGACAGATAATGTACTGTCAGATCCCATGGTGATAACTAAACGGAATATCAAGTTTCAACTTTCTACGATTTTTAATACTTGAGTTATGCTCTTCACATACATAGATAGATACACACAGACAGATACATACACATTTGTCTGAGTACATAATAAATTGAGGACAATTTAAGAACAGGATTGGCCGAATATGTAAACAATAATTAAATTAATCAAAAAAGAAAGATATGGAAAATATATTAAATAAAAAAGAATCGGAGTCGGCCGTTTTGAAACAAAAATAAGAATCTAGAGCGAGTGTTAATTAAACCTTGGTACGGTGTATGTCTCTTGGTGAATAAAACCTTAATACTGTGAATGACTGTGTGGTAATTAGATTTATGTAGTGTGTATGTCTGTGTGATAATTAAACATTATACTGTGTGATAAAAATTGTTTCTAAAGTAATGATCGCAACTAACATTATAATAAATATATAAAAGTAAAAATAGTAAATTATAAAATCTAACAATAATTATAAATATATATTTGACTGATAATTATTAATAGATGATGAAAACTTAAATTAAATTTGCATTTTTACTTCCTGTTTACTCCTAGTAAGAGGAACTATTGTAATCGTGTTAAACTTTCGATATCGTATTTTCACCGGAAATATCCGTTTTGAGGTCCCCTAAGTCAAAAGAAGTGGTTTTAAAAAATGTTGTGTGTGTGTGTGTGTATATGTATGTATGTATGGATGTGAACAGCATAGCTCAAATATTCGAGGAAAATTTAAACTTTATATTCGGAGAAGTATACGCTGTAGCTATCGATGGAGCATTTGACAATGCGTATATTTTGGATCCGGCCATCTGTTTTGAGAGTAAAGATCCGAAACAGGGCGAGAAAATGGATGAGGGCGGAAAAAGGGCCATTTATGAAAAATATATTCTCTTCTATAAGGAGGAGTTTAAGGATCAGTTCGGGGTCAGGGACTATAAAGTGGCATGGCTTGTGGTTTTGGTGCCTAAGACAACCTTGAACTTTTTCGACAAGATTAATATCAACCTTAAAGATCATAGCTCCTTTAGTGGAGGAATATTTTAGTTGACTCCCTGGACATTATTTCCCAACATATTTATAGATAAACTTTATATTTATATTTAGACTTAGATGCACTTTATGCCATCTTTAGATATTAGTTTATTTATTTAGACATTGCATTTTATTTGGACATTAACTTTCTATGGCTCGGTATTATCGCTTTATTGCTATGTCTACAGATTGATGAGTACGCTGTGTGTTGGAGCACCTCAATTTTAATTGAGCAGCCCCACTTGATTTTGATTAAGTGTTCTCTCCGTTTAGGTATCACCATGGGATCCGGACAATACTTTATCTGTCGTTATCAAAATTCCTCAACCGGTAATACCACTTTACTGAATGTTTTTTTTTTTATTTCACTTTTTTGCATTTTTTCCAAAAATGACTTTAACAATTTTCTTAAAACTTGGTATATCACCTACACATACAACGATTTGGAATTTTTATTTGTAACATTTCTCCGGGAAAATACATTGAAGGGCGCTTTTGGGGGAGGGGTGAGGTTAGGTTGTGTTCTAAAGTGCTACTTCTGTTATTACACAATTCTATCATCTGATTAATATTTAATTAGAATTAAATATATTGTTGAAATTCCGAGTTTGAAGAAAAAAAAATTAAATGACCGGAAGTGCGGATTAATTGAAAAGTATTGTTCAATGTTTGACTAAGTATGTGAATTACACATATAAACAGCCACAACTTTTAATTGAAACATTTCTCCGGACTCTTGATTGAAGGGGAAGGTTATAATAGCCTCTATACAATTCTACCAACTAGATAAAATTAATTAGAAATAAATAGATTGGCAAAATTCTGCGTTTCAAGAAAAGTAGTAAGCCGAAAGTGTGATATTATGTTTTATCAATTTTTTTTTTATTTTCCTAATAAAAACCCCGTCGAATAATAAATAAATTTGTAACATTAACTATAAAGTTTGTCAATTACAATTTTGAAAACTGGAGTAAGAGAAAGTTGTGCGAGTATTTCACAGCAGATTCTTTTTTTTTTTTAATTATATTTTTAAATGTAATATGAAAATTATCAATATTTGTGAGACTATTTAACAAATTTGTGGTTCGTAGTATAAAAGCTGGATTTCAAATAATTGACTTATGGCTTTCAATGGAAAATGTGATGTCTTGTCTATAAAAATTATTTTTTTTTTTGCCTAGGCTTTCTCTACTAAAAGTGGTTATCCACTCCCACTCGGCTTTATTGGAGCATTTCTGTCTCGCACCATATTGCCTCTCCTCGATCCAAGGCGTCTTCTTCCGTCAACCTATATCCAACCATGCTCTCGCTGACTTCATCCATCCATTTTCTATTAGGTCTACCTCTTTTTCTGTTCCCTTTGTACCTCTCATTGTAAAACCGAAGCAATCATTCATTTTTTATTCATTTTACATGACCAAACTATTGCAGCCTCTACTTCTCAATTACCAAGAGGAGGTTTTCCTTTATTCCTAGAATGTTTCTAATTTCAGACTTCCACACTTTACCCTCCTCGATTTTCCAGCTGACGGTCTTCAAAAATCTATTTCGGCTGCTAGCAGTTTCTCTCTGTACTGTTTTGTTATGGTTCAACTCTCAGCCTCTAATGTTTGCTATTGCTTAAAAGATTGTCTTAAAAATATGCGTTTTTCGTACTAGGAAGGATTTCGGTACTCCACAGAACTAGGTTGAGCCTGGCTGTGTGGCTTTCCTTGCCTGTCCAATTTGTTTCAGCACATCTTTAATACAGGTGCCACTATCATCTATTATTATTGATCCTAGGTACTTGAAATAGTTGAGTGTTCTAATTTGAACATCATCTATTATTATCGGGACCCCTTTTTTTTGGGGCTAGGTGCTCTGTTGTTTCCATGTTTATCTTTAGAACCCATTTTCCATACACTTCTTTTAACTTTCTGGACATACATAGGGTGTCCCATGGTATATGGATAACAACTTTTTCTCGGAAACTAACATAGGTAGAAAAAAAACTAAAAAATACGTGTCCCCGTGTTTTTTGTTAGAAATCCAAATTTAATTTGCAAATTTGTTTTGGTACTTCGAGAAGCGAGATACAGGCACCAACTTCATTTTTTCAAATGGGGAGGTGTGGTTTTTATTTAAGAAATAGATTCCTCTATTTTTTATAAGAAAAATTGACTTGAACGGTTTTTTTCTGTGAGCGATATTTTAGAAGTTATGAATGAAAACATGATTCTTATAAGAAATTCCAAAATGATATTTTAACCTTTTTTTCGATTGAATAAGAAGAAAATTACTTACTATTTTATTATAAATTTTACTCCTCATTAATTACAGATCTTGCTCGAACTGGCCCCCACCATTAGAGATGCATACACATGATTTTTCCTGCCAATTGTACCTTACGACCAGAGAAATACATCTCTAATGGTTGAGGCCATTTCGAGCAAGATCTGTAATTAATGAGGAGTAAAATTTATCAATATAGGACTAAAAGTACTTTTCGTCTTATTCAATAAAAAAACCGTTATGATATCATTTTGAAATTTCTTATAGGTATCATGTTTTCATTCATAACTTGTAAAATATCACAACAACAGAAAAAAACCGTTCAAGTAAATTTTTCTTATAAAAAATAGAGGAATCTATTTCTTTAATAAAAACCACGCCTCCCCGTGTTGAAAAAATGAAGTTGGTGCCTGTATCTCACTTCTGGAAGCACCAAAACAAATTTGCAAATTAAATTTGGATTTCTAACAAAAAACTACGGGGACACGTATTTTTTAGTTTTTTACTAGCTATCTTAGTTTCCGAGAAAAAGTAGTTATCCATATACCTTGGGATACCCTGTATACACAATGTCCTTCTATTTTGGGCCAAAATCACTTGATCGTCGCAAATAATAGATTACTTGCATACACATTTGCTGATTTTAATACCCATTCTTAAACATTTCTTTATCCATTCCAAGAGAGCGACATTTAAGTATATTTTAAAAATTGTGGGTGATGGAACACACATCCCTGTAGAAGACTTTTGAAAGAAGTTAATTTATTCAAGAGATTGGAACCTACTTTTACCTGAAGCATGTTCCCCTGGTATATTTTTCGAATAGTAGAAATCAATGGTTTTCCTATTCCTAGCCAACTTTAGCGCATACCATGAATATTTTCTAGGCATGCTTTTTCGAGGTCGATAAATAGTAGTTCGACATCCTGCGATTTCTCCATCTTCTTTTCAAGAATCAGTCTTATAAGTTACGTATATAGTCAATGCATCATCTACCAGAATGAAGCCACACATTGATTTTCTGGGTTTTCATAATCTAATATATTCTTAATTAATTAGTCAAAATTTTCATTACCCTGTTTTACACATATACCTCTACAATTACTGCATAGCTTCTGATTACCTTTTTTAAATATTGGTGTAATATATCGTAGCTTCATTTCGTCAGGTATCTTTTCACCTTCTAGTATCTTCTTAAAATGCTTAGCAAGCATCACCCTTATTTATTGCCCTCAACATACCCCAATGGGGGCACTGGAGCTTTCCCATTTTTTCCTTTTTTCAACTCCTCTTCTATTTCTTCCTTAGTCACCAATATTTTCATATTTGCAATCTACATATTTCTTTCCTATCCGAAATCCAGAAAGCATCCAATGGAATTTCGGCAAAGTGAAGTTTTTAGCATCCTGTCGTTACTCAATTCAATAAATTCCTCTCGAATTTGCAGAGAAAATGCATCTGCAGAATTTATAGCATTGGTTCCAAAAGGATTTCGAATCCAATCGTATTGTGTCTTATTTTAATTGAATAAAAATAGTGGTCAAATGCATTCACCATTTTTGGTATTATTTTTATTGATATTATTTATGTATTATACATGACGGGCCATATGCGGCTCGCATTGCACTTACTATTATCTTATCGGCGCGGCGGCATAAATAGCATTGGCACATGGCATCCCGGTTGCGGAGCACTGGACTTCAGCTCTAACCAAACATTTCATACAACACAAACATGAATTTGCCATGGAAAACACTAAACTTCTCTCCATTAACAATAATAATAAAAAAAGAAATATATTGGAAATGATACATATTAAAAAAGATAAATTTTCTATCAATTTTAGAACAGATACCAACAACCTATCTATCCCTCAGTTATAACAGTCTCCTGGAATTTCCTAAACAACATACACAATAAGACACGCTTTTCCCATCCGCTCTTAGGGCTAGGGCCCTTTATAATTAACCTTGACAACCCCTATATACTGAACACTTGGTGATGGTATATCACAAGTTAAACTATAGTTTTTAAGAAATTCAAACAGAAATTTTTTTATAAGTATACTTCTTATGTTAGATTTCTATATTTTACACTTATATATACTTATATACCACATATTGTTTAAATTTTAATAGTTCAGATGTAGTTATTTCTGATTTGTTCTGCAATAATAGCATTGTTTATAATAAATTCAATTCGCTATATATGATACTTTTATCAATTTATTTAGTTTATTTTAAAAAAATTTATTTCAAGTTCATATTTATGTTTTGTTTTGTTTTTTTTTTACTTTCTTTATAACCTTTGTACAGAGACCCTGAAGAAGGCAATAAATTTGCCGAAATTTGAAAAAAGAGTTTTTTTGACCGAACCTCAACATTGATTTTATAATATTAATTCTTAAAGCAAGGACCGCTATAAGTAGGCAATTAATGGAAATCAGTGGACCATTTATTAAGTTTTTGTTGAAAATATTTGAAATTTTGTATGAGGATACATTCGCTGATCTTCCCTTGGTGCCACTCGAATATCTAAAAGTATCTCTTTTGTCATACAAATACGTTTATTTAATTCCAAGTACTTGAACAATTAAATAAATATAGAATTTAAATAATTAATTGCCCTGTCTGGAAGTGTATTCCTATGTAAAGAAATATTTTATTTTTCTTCCAAACGATTGAATATAAGTTTGGATATTTCTTAGTAACAGATAATAAATAAAACACTATCACAATTCTGATCTTGTCCAAATGCCATCATTATCCATACGCCTTTGTATGACTTTGTTGAAAGTTGTAGAAAGATTCGTTTAAAATTTTGGTATCTCTATGGTATAAGCAAAAAAAAAAAAAAAAAACATCTTATATTGTTCAAAAACTTGAAATGTTTTTACCATGATTATTATCTTAAAAACAGAATCATGGCACAGCTTGTTAATTGAATTGATGGGAATCTTCTTGCTAGTGGTGGCAGTGTTTGTATAAGATCACTAGTGTGATAATTGAATATAGAATTCTGTGTTGATTTTATTTTTATTTTTTTCTCTATTTTACAGCAACTGGTGAAGATGTTTTGATCAAAATCCACAGATATACATCTGGATTATGTCGTTGCATTGAAATTCCATTAATAGCTGCTGAGATTTGTCTTGAAAATGGAATTCAATTAGAAATTGCCGCACTAAATTTATTATATCCATCAATACATTATTTGGCTAAATATATTTTTAAAAAGGATGATATAGCAAAGCAGTCATTTTTGGAAACAAGTCATGCTATCAGTATTTGTGCTATTGCATACTTTAGTTTTGTGCAAGAAAATTGGTGGGGTATCGCTCTAGCTATTGTCTTTGCAATGAGTAGTTTTGGACAAGAAATTATTGACGAGCCTCAGGCTTCAACAGCTCTGATGGGTATTGGAAATTACATATACATATTGAAAGTAAGATAAACATTAAAGTTTTGTGCTTTAAAAATAAATTTGAAAAGCTTATTTTATTAACTGATGGAGTAATTATATTTACTAATTTTAAACATTAACTTAACTTTCCCTTTGTGTGGCAGATCTAGTTCGATTTTTTATTCGAAACGGAGCTGTTCGTATCATTCTTGGATATTCTTTCTGCCCACCAAAAAAATGTTACTTATTTTAAACAAAAATTGTAAACCTCACTAGTTAATTATCAATACTACTAAGTGTAAATTGTCAGGTTTCAAAGCAGTGATTTTAGACTGTTGCCAATTTAGTGTTTAAGTATTTTAGTTATGGCTTTAATAACTAATAAGTACACAGGGTGATCAAAATATAGTGCGACAGCCGTTTTTTTTGAAAAACCAAAAAAACATAATTAAAAAAGTGAAAACGGTAACCCCTCTTAATTTTTTGAGAGGTATTGAAATTTTAAATCGAATTTTTTCTATCTCATTTAATTATCGAGTTATCAGTCACAACTCTATTTTTTTTTTTAATGGAAGAAACACATTGCCATAAATAATTTATCTGAGGTAAAAAGGGAAGTGCTTTTTAGACATATTTAAAATTTTGGTATGAAACACAACCAATGGATTTGGAGCAAGAAATGGTAATTTCCCCCTCTTAAAAGCAACAGATTTTTAAAAAATAAAAATTGAATAACATGTATGTATGTGAATGATCTGAGATTTTAACCACTAACTACACCATAATGGACATAAGATTTCGGGCAAAACCCATCGCCCGGAACTGCCATTTTTCCGAAAGGTTTTCCCAGCTTTTATAATTTTCTCGAAAATGGCTCCAATGATTTTCTTTCAACTTCGTATACAAATATGAAAGAGGCAGATGATTAGCTCCTCCTCTTGTAATCACATATAACAATTTGCAAAATTATGTTTATCAAATTAACTGTCCACAATTAGTTTTTATAGAAAGATATCTGTTAGTGTAAATTATCGGACTGTAAATTTTCCTTGTCGTTGGATCACCAAACATATAATAATAATAATAAACTGAGATTTACTGCTATAACCAATACTTTATTGATACACTGCTAGGTGTTACAAATGTTACTTAAACAACTTGTGTGTAGGACACTGCGCATTAAAACATACTAAAGAACTGTATATGACACTGCTGGGTGTTTACAATACAAAACAACATGTCAGACTGACTGATCAGATCTTACTGAAATGAAACTATTTAAATTACTAATGGCCGCTAGATGGCACTGTTACAAAAATGCTTTCGTACTGGTACTATATGCTGGTACTAGATAGCATTACATACAAAACTTAACATACCGGCCCCGTTGAAAGGGTCGCTTTCAAGAACCTACAATACATAATTATTACTTTAGCACCTTAAGATATAACATCTTCATGATCAAGCTGGTTATCTGTAGGAAGCGGGCAAATCCGAGTTACAGCTCTGTTGGTATTTCCACCGGAAGTTCTAAGTGTTACAACTCGGGTGATACCATCGTGTCCTGGATGACACTGCACAACCCTAGCCAATTTCCAATTCAGCGGGGGCTGATTGTCGTCTCGGATAATGACCATATCTCCAATCTGAATATTATAGTTCCCTTCTTTCCAACGAGTGCGCTGTTGCAACTGGCAAAGATATTCGGATGTCCAACGAGACCACAATTGCTGAGTTAAATGCTGAACTCTTTGCCAACGGTTCAATCTGTTGATGTTTAATGATTGCAAGTTTGGTTCTATCAACGCTGTCAAAGTGTCTCCTATTAAAAAGTGGCCGGGGGATAAATAGGATAGGTCTTGGGGATCATTGGTAAGAGGAGTTAAAGGCCTTGAATTTAAACAAGCTTCCGCTTGGCATAAAACTGTGCAAAACTCCTCATAAGTGAGCTTAGCCTCACCCAAAACCCTGCGCAAATGATATTTTAAGGACTTGACTGCCCCTTCCCAAAGTCCGCCAAAGTGTGGAGATCGAGGTGGAATCATATGCCATTTAACGTTTTGCTCTGCTAAAAATGTGTGAATTCTCCTTTGGTGAATTTCTGACATGAATAGATCTTTAAGAGCAGCAATCTCATGTCTTGCTCCAACAAAATTCGTCGCATTGCCTGAATATATGTTGGCACACATCCCACGTCTGGACATGAATCTCCTTAAAGCTCTTATAAAAGATTGAGTTGAAAGATCGCTCACGAGTTCAATATGAACCGCTTTTGTTGCGAGACACACAAACACCGCTACATATGATTTAACAATCATAGCTCTTCGTTTAATCGATTCCTTGATGTAAAATGGACCACAATAGTCTACTGCACAGTTTATAAATGGTCGAGCTGGTTGTACTCTATGTTTCGGTAAATCTCCCATAATATTTTGTATGAATCGCGGTTTGACTGGAAAACATCTAATACAAGAATGTACTATTCTCTTTGCTAAATCACGACCACGGAGAGGCCAGTATCTTTTCCTTAATAAAGCCAAAAGCGCCTGCGGTCTCGCATGCATCTGATTTTCATGTTCATGCTTTGCTATTAAGTATGCTAGGGGATGCTTTGCTGGGAGAATAACAGGATGGATTGTTTCTGATGGCAACCCAGCGTTCCTTAATCTACCTCCCACGCATAAGAGACCCGACTCATCAACAAACGCCTGGAGATAGTGAAGCTTACTTTTCCTGCTAATTCTTCCTTTGATTTTCCAATCCTGCAATTCTCTGTTAAATAACTGCTGTTGAGCTAACCTGATTAAAGTCTTTTAAGGCTGTTTGCAATTCTTCCACTGACAGTTCTCCCCTTGCACGTTTCTCACTTTGTCGACAATTATTCCTAAAACGTATACACCATGCCATCACTCGCTGTAATTTTCGTAAACTTGAATATTTTGAGAAAAGTTCATCTCCTATTGCATGAATAAAGACTTGTTTCACTGTACGCCTTTCGGAATGTCTAAAATATTTTCAGTTCGCTTAAAAGAAGGCCATGCACTTTCTTCCATGCTCAACCAGGCGGGTCCATACCACCATAGCTCAGAATTTAATAACTGTTCTGGTGAAAGCCCTCTTGAAATTATGTCTGCTGGATTATCATGTGAGCGAATATGATGCCAATCATTAATACAACTTAATTCCTGAATCTCTGTCACTCTATGCGCAAGTAATGTCTTCCATGTATTGGACAAGGAAGATATCCATGCCAGAACTACTGTAGAATCTGTCCACAATACTTGTCTGATGACCTTCATATTGAGAATGCCATTGACCTTATGCATAAGCTGCGCTAAAAGAAGTGCACCACAAAGCTCTAACCTTGGCAAGCTTATTTCCTTTAATGGAGCCACTCTGGATTTAGAGCAAAGCAGTCTTACTGATGTCGAACCATTTTCATAAGTACAACGAATGTATACACACGCACCGTACGCACCTTGGAAGCATCACTGAATCCATGTAGTTGGATTTGCATGAGGTTCTGAGAAACAATCACACAACGATTTATCTTCAAAATGTTTAACATGTCTAACTGATTTCTAAAGCTCGTCCAATTCTGTTGGATTTCTTGTGGCATATCATCATCCCAGCCGATTCTTAATTGCCATAGCTTCTGCATTATTAATTTGGCTGTAACAACTACTGGGCCTATTAAACCTAACGGATCGAATGTGCTTGCTAGCTATCTGCGATAAAATTGTTCTTTTAGAAATTCGAGCTGACTCACTCTCACGAATAAAATGCATCAATTTGTCTGATGAAGGTTCCCAATAGAGTCCTAATGTCTTGATTATGGAATGGTTTTCAAACCTAAGTGTTGATGATGTTTCGATATCCTTTGTTGAAATATCTTCCAACAGCTCTGGTTCATTCGATACCCATTTACGTAAATGAAATTTCGCTTTATCGCACAGGCTTGATAATTCTGATCTCAATTTTTTACCACTTTCAATAGAGTTTGTGCCTGAAATAAGGTCGTCCATATAGAAATCTTGTTTAACTATTTCCGATGCCTGTGGGAAATGTTCATCCTCATCCTCTGCTAACTGTTGTAAACATCGTGTCGCCAGAAAGGATGCGGGAGCAGTTCCATAAGTAAGTGTATTTAACTGATATATTTTAGGCTCCTGTTGCAGATCCGATGTCCAAAAAATTCTTTGTAAGTTTCTTTCCGACTTATGTACCCAGATACATCTATACATCTTTTCTATATCCGCAACTAGGGCATATTTATGCTTCCGAAATCTGCACAATATTGAGAATAGATCCTGTTGAATAGTAGGACCGACCATGAGTACCTCGTTGAGTGAAATATTTGCAGAGGATTTAGCTGATGCTTCAAATACAACGCGTAATTTTGTCGTACTGCTGGTGTCCTTTAAAACGGCACGATGTGGTAAGTAGTAAGTATGCTCACTTGTATCATTTTCCTCTTCAACCTCCTGCATATGTATAAATACCTCCTGTATTTATGTATTCATTCATGAATTCTAAGTAAGGCACCTTGATAGCATCCTTGTCAAGTAGCTTATTTCGCAGATGATTAAAGCGCCTTAACGCCATCTCCTCGGACTGACCAAGCTGTTCTATATTCTGATTGAAGGGCAATCTTACTGTGAATTGTCCATTCGCGTCACGCTTGACATGCTGCTTAAAGTGCTTCTCACATAATTTTTCTTCAAGCGTCATAGCTTTAGAATTATTGCAACATTCTAATTCCCAGAATTTCTTGAGAGTGGCGTCAATTGATTCAGCAGTGTTGAAGTGACAACCTTTGACATCTGATTCTTTGGCTAAATAGCTAGGTACAGCTCCTGACACCAGCCAACCAAATATACTATTTTGCAATATTATAGTGCTATTCTGTCCCAATTGGATCCTTTCAGGTCTTAGTAAGCTGTAGAATAATTCTGCGCTAATAAGAAGATCCACATTACTTGGTGTTAATAATTCTGGATCTGCCAATTGCAAGGTAGATGGTATTTGTACTCCTCGCAACTTAATACGTGAGGATGGGAGCATTCCTGATATCCTTGGCACCACTAAGCAGTCTAAAGTTGCCTGGTTAACTCTTGATTGAACTATAACAGACACCTGACTGGATGTAACATCTCGTGATGCATTGAGTCCTTGTATGATTACAGTATTCTTACTTTTCTTCAGCTTCAGACGTTGAGCCATTGCTTCTGTAATGAAATTTGCTTGTGAGGCAGAATCTAATAATGCCCTGCATAGATAAGTGTTACCATTCTCATTCCGAACCTTAATCACAGCTGTTGACAACAAAACAGTATTGACTATACTACGGGGTTCTTGAGTGAGATGGTAAGTGTTGATTGCTCCTGAAGGTCCTACGGTTGTAACATTATCACATGCAGTATCTTCATTCATAGAATTATTATTCGCTTTTTTTTAATATGATTTGTTTTCATTCGAGTGCAGTAACGAATTATGCAGTTTATTGCAAAGAGGACATGAGATGCTTTTACATTTTGTTGCGATATGGCCCTGACGTAAACAATTCCGACAGAAGTACTGACTGTGCTTCATTACTGTCTGCATTCTGTCAGAAATGCTTTGTTTTATAAAGACTGGACAGCGGAATATTTTGTGTGTTCCATTACACAATGTACAGCCGATTTCTTTTGTCGCGACACAAGCTATAGCCTTAGAACTTTTTGCAAATTGATTGGATTTGCTGATTTTCAACTCATCTGTATTGCGATATTTATTGACAAACCTATTTGCTTCAAGTGACCCTAATACTTGGCATTTTGATTCCAAGAATGTAATTCATTCATTCATTGTGTTTGACTTGCCTATGCTATTGGTTTCCCATTCCCTAAAGATTATATTGTCGAGTTTACTTGATGTTAAATGAATCAATATAGCATCCCAACTGAATGTCGGTTGCCCTAGAGAGTTTAATACACGTATATGGGTCTGTGTTTCATCGATCAATCGCCGAAAGGCTGCAGATGATTCCTTTTCAATTCTTGGAATTTCAAAAAGTGATTTTATCTGTCTTTTTACTATTAACTCTTTATTGTAATATCTGTCTTTGAGTAAATCGAGTGCAATTGGATAATTATTTGCTGTTGTCTCTAAAGCTTGAATTAATTTTGCTGCTTCCCCTTTAAGAGACGAGCGTAAATAGATAAATTTTTGTACATTATCTAAGGCTTTATTATTATGAATGAGAGAATTAAATTCTTCCGTAAATGATAAATAATCTTCATATGAACCATGGAAGGTGGGCAAAGTTATGACTGGCAAATTGATTTGTGAATCCGCTGATTGAGACTGTCGATGTAATGACTGTTGTTCATGTAAGCGTCATTGTGGCTGCTGTAGATTTTTTAACAAACTTCTAGTTTGCGCTATTAAACCGAAATAATTCGTTTCGAAAACCTCTCGCTCGTTTAACTGCCCTTCCGACCCATCAAACAATTCTATTTGCTGTTGCACGGTTTCAAAATCCGCTAAAGTAGCTTCAATTACTGGTAGTCGCGCTTCAATCTGCGCTAAATCGCCTGTTTGTAAGTCAAAATTATTTACGAAGTTAGTTATAAGAGTAATTTTACCTTTGATGTAGCCGCGTTTGGCGATAAGAGCTTTTAAGTCGGCCATTTATGAGAAGTTTTGCAATATATAAAAAATATTAGAGAAGTTCAGCTAGATGATAAAATGAACATAAAAACAAATAGGAAACTTGATATAAAAACTTACTTTAAATAAAATGTTAAACTAAAAATATAAACAACGTTATACAATAAAATGTAAAAATGAATCAATTCAAAATTTGTATTTCCAAATATATTTACCATAAAAGCAAAACTTAATATTAATACTTAACTTATAACTAAACTTAAGAATTAAAAAACCACAAAGATTAAAATTTATTATGAAAACAACAAATAATAAAAAAGGAAAAATAATCTCTTGCCATAAAAAAACTAAACTAGCTATGAAAAGGGATTATAGGATTAAAGAATAAAAGGAAATACTTTCGTGTTCTAGGAGAGGGGAGCGACCACTAACCTGGTGACTTGAGTGAGCTTCGCGCCAATTCCTATATTGCTGTTTGCTTGCAATTGTATTTTGCTATATAGTTAATATATAATACCTTTTTTTTTCTAATACTCTTGTCTATATTTCTTATATATGTGTTTCCTATCCGGCTCAATTGGAGGACCAAAAATGTTAATGAAATTATCGGGCTGTAAATTTTCCTTGTCGTTGGATCACCAAACATATAATAATAATAAACTGAGATTTACTGCTATAACCAATAATTTATTGATACACTGCTAGGTGTTACAAATGTTATTTAAACAACTTGTGTGTAGGACCTGTGCATTAAAACATACTAAAGAACTGTATATGACACTGCTGGGTGTTTACAGTACAAAACAACATGTCAGACTGACTGATCAGATCTTACTGAAATGAAACTATTTAAATTACTAATGGCCGCTAGATGGCACTGTTACAAAAATGCTTTCGTACTGGTACTATGTGCTGGTACTAGATGGCATTACATACAAAACTTAACAATATCGATATCAGATATCTTGTAGGGAAGCACACTTGAAGATTAAATTCAAAATCCGCTATTGGATCATTGTTTCTAGTATCTGGGGTTAATTTTTTTTCCAATTTAAGGGCGTCAACATGTTTGGTCATTGGCACCCGGAGCCTTCTCAGTGCACTGCCAGCTTCTTACAGATTCTCTTGTTACGGACAACACAGCACCATCACCGGACAGTGAACTGTAGAAGGCTCCGAGTCTAATCTGTAGACAATCTTTGCGATTATAAGCTATTTGACCATGATCCTTGGTCTCTTCTTCAATAAGAGCAAATTTTTCTTCATCTCAAGCAATTTCGTAGTAATGATTCATACGACTGTCTTATTTTGGTTTTTTGAAAGCCAAGATTCGACGGTATACAAGATAATCTACCTTTCACAGTTGATAAATTACAAAACATCGTGGCCAAGTAGACTTTGTACTATTTAATTGGCCTCCTATTTAAGATGAACAACTGGCTAGTTATAGATATTGTGTATTAATATTGTGTTTATGGTAAAACCACATATTATACTGAAGTGGTACTTTAGCAAAAAGGATAATGCTAATGTTCCCCAGTAGCCCCAAAAAATTAACTTTTCCAGTAAAATGTTACAAATAAAAATGGTAGTTATTTATATGCAAGATAGAATTCGAAGCTTAAAGAAAATCGTTGGAGCTGTTTTCGAGAAAATTAGGCAAAACTAAAAAAACAATTCAGTAAAGCCGCACTTTCCGGTTTATGGATTTTGCCCGAAATCTTCGTGTATCTTAACGGAACCAAGTTTGAGGTAAGAAAATGAAGCACTATTGTGAAGTGATAAACATCGTTGAATTAGAGGATTTTTGTAGTTGGTTATTGGTAGTTGGGTTGGGTATTGGTAGTTGGTATTGGGGAGGACAGTAGTTGCGCATAGCTGGTCAAGACATCCACAAGCTTAGGCGGGACGAGAGGGGGCTCCTGTTTTACCGGCGATACCCCGACGACTGCTGTAGTTGGTAGTGCCTTAACAACGGAGACTCAAGTTCCCGAGGAATGCCATTCCTCTCTCTGGGCAGGGCATTCCAGCCCATAGAGGACAAAATCTTTGGTGCAGCCAAGTTACTACTAGGCAAAGTGGAATAAGGGATTGCGATGATTGGGTGAAGCACCGTAGAGTCTGCTTGGAAAGCAAAACCCTGGCGGGGCTGCAAGGCCCTCTGGGGGAGCTGTTCCAGCCGCGCGAACCCATGGAAATGATGTCGATGGACATTGTGGGACTGCTAACGCCTGCGGAGGGCACGGGAACAAATTCCTATTAACATTCGTAGACCATCTATCTCGATATACAGAAGATTTCGGATGAAAGACCAAAAGTCGGAAACAGTAAGTTCGGTCTTCCTGAAGCAGATCGTTGCGCGACATGGGGCCCCAGAGAAACTACTCACTGACAGAGGAACTAACTTCACGTCGCAATTGCTGGCCGAGACGTGCAGGGTTCTAGGATCTCCCGTCTGCTCACCACTGCTTATTAACCTCAATGTAAAGGGCGCTTGGAGCGCATGCACCGGACGCTTATCAACAGTCTAGCGTAGCGTGTTATACGAGAAAGGATGGCTTGGATTGTGACCGTTGAGTGCCCCATGTACTACTAGCATACTCTACTCCACACTCTTCTACCGGTTAAATGCCCAATTTTCTGATATACGGCAGGGAGAAGCGCCTACATGCGGCCATAGACACGCGGCCACAGGGCGAAGAGATGAATAGAGACGTCGTGGGGTTGCACTTACGGCTACGGGAAGCGATAAATTAGCTAGAGAGCGAACTATTAAGAAATTTGAGGAGCAGTCCAGGTACTACAATCGAAAGGCCAAACCAAGAGTTCTCGACGAGGGAGAGTGGAACTACGTGCATTGCCCCGCTGTCAAGCCCGGAGATTCGAGGAAGTTCCACCGTCCCTGGAAGGGGCCATACCGTGTAATGCAGCGCCTAAACCAGCAACTATATCGAGTACAAACAACGGGCGACCAATGGGAAGTGATCAATATAGACCGCTAAGCCTTACAAAAAAATGGAAGAGGATGGCAGACTGATAATGGCCGACGCGAGGGAAGATACAAGCCGACGGACGGACCGTGCTGGTAAAGGCACCAGATGATGATGACCCGCATGTTGTCAAGGCGGCTACCGGAGCAAAACGAAACCGAGAAAAAATCGAATTGGTGGTAGACCGTGAGGAAGAGGCACCCTCCGCGGATGCTGGCCTTACTTCTACGTCCCCTCCAGCACCAGACGATTCGATACACGACCTCACCTACATTCCCGAACGTCTTGAAGTACAGCGGTCGCGTTCCCCTTATCGGTTGCGCCGTCGTGTAACTGGCCAAACAAGTAACGAAGGGAAACTTTGATTGCAGGTACTTTGCTGAGCCTGATCGGCGCCACAGACCTGAAGGCAAGAGTGCATTTTATGAAAAGAAAAGAGTTGCTGATTTCTGGAGATCATGGAGAGTAGTTGTTAGTATTAATGTAACAAAACACGATATAGCTGAATTGTGGGGGGCAACCTACTACGGTTACTACACCTGGGGGAGATTGAAAAAGCTTGCACAGGTAGCCATGGAGAGCAGTTAGAAGAATTGGACCAGGTTTTAGCCTTAGAGGACGATATTATGGCGGAATACCCTCGTTAACGGATATGCTGCCGTCTGGGTGGGCAAAACAGGGCCTTCTAAACGATGTGGGGAAGGTGCTGAGCTTCCTAATTGGTACTCCGCACGCGGATGACTTCCGGAACGTGCAAGACCACATCCAAGCGCTAGAGAGACGGCCCCCGCAGAGTTCCTACATGCGAAAAAAGAACACTTGACCTTGACGAAAGCCTGAGACGACGACTGGAAAACACGACTAATCGCCTAACCCAACTAGCCAAAAAGCTGACCCGGGCGTTCAAGGGGGTGAAAACGCGGCTGGGGAGGGTGGAGCGGGTGTAAATGAAAGTGAAGAGAGTGGGTGAGGTAGTCACTACTCTCAAAAGGGGAGGGTGATGTAAGGGAATGAAGCACTATTGTGAAGTGTTGCAACATTGTTGAATTAGGTACTTCGTATATACTGCACATATGCAGAGGCAGGGTGTGCTGCTGGGGCTAGAAATCAACTTTTCAGTCAGTATTCGCGAGCTAGAATGGACGTCGCTGAGGTCGTTAATAGAGATTAGGACGCTACACCAAGCGATAGGCTCCCTGGTGACCAGGAGAGCGGGAATAGAGTTGCTAACACCATTTAAGCTGGGGTAAATCTTAAGATTAGTTGCCATCTTACTGCTCCGAGGGTTGAAACTGATAACAGGTGGGACGCCTTCGGCCGTCTACCCTTGCTATGAAGTGCAGAAGTGCATGCCGTGATATCCAGCTACACGATACAGGTATTTGTGGACATACCTCTGTCTTCACACGGCCACAGGTTCTGACAATATGAGGTCGGCCTTGTACCAGCCAGTAACCCCAACACAACCGTCGCGTTTGTACTCAAAGCTTTGACCGGGAATGTTAAATCACCCCCAGCAATAGACAAGTATCTGTCGAGGAGCACGACTACTGGCATGTCCCGCGTTCTTTGCCGTATATTTTCGGCATAAGCCAAGCTGCGTAATGGCTTATGCAGTAGGCCTCCTAGGTGTTAAATAATACCTTGGAGAAAATGTAAAAATGTTAAGGGAGTGTATTTGGGCTTTACTACACGGAGAATATCGACCTATCTAGATCTGGATCACTGAGAGAGAAAGCTGTATGCAAATAGTGAGAGGCGGACATATAAGGAGTTAGCAAAGTGGGAGGAAGGATGGCTGGCTGCCTACTTCACACCAAGGATAATCGTCTCTTTCCAAATAGCCGCGGACCACGCACATGGATTTAGGGAGGCGAGTTACCACCTCTGTGTCCTTACCCCTCCTGGAGATGGGGGAGTGAACGAAACCCGTACCATTGCCCGAGACGATGTCGAAGAGTTTTAGAAGAGCGTGGCCAACTGGTTTCTGGCGAGTTCGAGCTTGACGCTCTAGTCGCAGCCATGGACCAAATTCACACTGAGAGCAGCAGCAGAATAGCCTATAGGCAGTGGAGGCTAGGTGGAGGTTGCTCCGTGCTGTTACTATTATTGTATTATTATTATTATTCACCATAGCATTATTATTCGCATAGCGCCAAAACCTGTGCCTATGGTCACTTGGCCCTGCCTACGCAGTAGGCAAATACCTTCCCTGCCAGGGAGAAGCGGGACCTCTACTTATCCGTCTAGTCCTTCATTCTATTGCTACTTATCAAGCAAACTCAACAAAGTCTTGAAAAATTTTGGGCACTTTTTATCAGTTCTTGACAATCTCCTGGCCAGTTCTCTATTTGCCGGATTAGCAGGGCCGGTATGGTATAGGCGCACACTGCAGTCCCAACAACTGCACCCCGAGCAGAAGATGGAGCCGCCGACTATGGCAGGGGCCTCCGTCGCAGCCCTTCAACAAACAGCAGGACAGCATCCCAGCGACCAAGCGCGAGGTCATCCGCCGAGATATCTGTCAATAGCGTGAGTGAGTGAATGAATGAAAGTGTAGAGAGAGGGTGACTATCTCCTCCAATGATAGTCACCACTCTCAAAAGGGGAGGTTGATGTAAGGGAATGAAGCACTATTGTGAAGTGTTGCAACATTGTTGAGTTAAGTACTTCGTACGTTCTAGAACTTTTATTTAAAACTTTTCTCCGGGAAAATTCATTTAATGGCACATGTTGAGGAGAGCTGGTGGTTATGATTTCCTGTAAAGTGCTATTTCTGTTTATTACACAATTCCATCATCTAAATAATAATTATTAGGTGGCCATTATTAATGGTCAATAGGTACCACCACCCCTGTGGCGCCATCTGTTAATGGTCAAGAGGTACCACTACCTCAACAACTAGGCGCCTTCGGAATGTAAGCCAGAAAACTCTCAGCGAGCAACCGCTCCTCCGCGGGTGGTATATACTCAAGAGACCCCAGCGACGGTACCAGCTGAACCCGCACGAAAGGTCCAGTCCACCAGAACCATCCCGTATCACCCAAAGGCAAACGGCAAAATCGAGAGGTGGCACAGAACATTGAAAACCGCCCTCTGCAGGATCCAGCGACCATTCATGGACTAGCAGACTGCCGAACGCATTGTTAGGTCTGCGCTCCACTCTATATGACAGCATGGGCGTTTCCGCAGCAGAGATGGTCTTCGGGCCAATTCGCCTACCGGGAGAATTTTTAGAACCACAAGCAACCTCACCAGAACCCACCGCGCTCCTCGAGCAAATACGAACCCACATCAGAGACCTTCGACCAGCTGAAGCGCCACACTCTTCTCAGAGCATCTTCGACCCCCACTCCCTAAAGTCGTGCACACTTGTTTACCTGCGAGCTCAAGGATTGAGAAAGGCTCTAACAACATCCTACGACGGTCCATATAAGGTGCTTGCGAGGACCGAGAAAGTATTTACCATTCAACTTCCAGATCGAAAAGCGACAGTTTCCATCAACCAACTAAGGCTGCCATCCAGCACAGTCCCCCAACCGGGCTAAGCGCAATACCAGAGACGCCCAACACTACCGTAAGTGCAGCTACGCCAGCGTATCGCACAAGGAGCGGAAGGACCAGCAAACGCACCGTCTGTTTCCTCATGGAATGACCGGCGCGTTGGGGCGAGTCCTATGGTGCCATCTCTTAGTGGTCAATTGATACCAGCACCACCACCACCCTGTGGCGCTATCTGTCAATGGTCAAGAGGTATCACTACCTTAACTACTACTAGGCGCTTCGGAATGTAAGCCAGAAAACTCTCAGCGAGCCACCGCTTCTCCGAGCTTCAATTGCGCAGGTGGTATAACTCAAAAGGCCCCAGCGACAGTACCAGCTGAACATGCACGAAAGGTTCAACCAAGGAAAAACGCAAATCGAAACATGCTCCTTCCCGATGGTGGCGATGGAGGAAAAATGAAGTCATTGGGCCACAGGCCACAGTTCCATTAGTATCTATCTAATCAGGAATGTTAAAGTGTGTATTCGTTAGTATTAATACAATTATTTCCTAGTGTGTGTGTTGCAGTTAACCTGACTGTTTCTACAATTAGAATTAAATATTTAGTTGAAATTCTGACTTTGTAGAAAATCGGATGACCGGAAGTACGTTCTTACTGAAAAGTATTTTTCAGTTTTCTTCAAAACGGCTCCAACGATTTTTATAAACTCCGTGGCAAAGAAGTAAAACTTTCATATTTCTCCAAGAATCTAACTGTCGAGTAAAACATTATTTCTCCGGGTAAACTCATTTTTTTTTTTGGTGAGAGTATTCCTATCATCAGGGAGTTTATTTCTACGTGCTCCATACAAATAAGTATATTACATGTATTTTATTTACAGGCAGGTTTTATGACAATATCTGTCGGACAATGTGAGTATTAAAGCAAAATTTCAATTGAGAGGGCTGTCAAAAGAGAAAAGAAAAAAGAATTATTTAAATGTGTAACAGTGAATTTCAAGTATCAGATAATCAGAAAGAAGTAAACTATTGAAGATTCAAAAAATAACTGTTTCCTTAAAAAGGTGTGAAAAATGCTTTTATACCTTTAAAAATTAAACAAATATAAATTTAAAAAAATTTTAATTAAAAAATTAAAATAGTACGTAATATTTTGAACCTGTGGAGATAAAATTTTAAATGTCCATGGCCGCTAATTATCTAATATGCTTCTATTCTTTTAGTGAAGATGATTTTAACTTTAATTATAATAATGTCTCGTGACAATATCGGCATGGGCATTTGATAATCTCTGGTGGGAAAGCTTTTCGAGCGTCTGAGATTGATGTCTTGCCCTATGAATTTATTCATGTTAATAAAGTCTTTTTGCTGGAGAGAATAGGTGCTTGTTAGATCGAGCTTCAAAGAGGTGACTAAGTGGCTGTCCGCAGGCTCAGTTTCAAGTCCTGTGTTCTGGAATTTCGTTTTGGATGGCTTACTCGCCTCTAAAATCCCTGGCACAGTAAGGAAAATTGCTTACCCTGATGACCTTGTGCTGAAGCGTCTTACTGGCTTAGGTACTGCTGCTCTGTCTGGGCGCATAAGGTTAGAACAGAGATCTAATCTATCTTCGGGAATAATACGATGGCATACAAAGAGGCATGCTGCTGTTTTTGGGTAATTTTAGCTGTTCGGCATCAACTGAGGATGTCTTCCTCTCAATCTTGAAGTATTGAGACGGCCCTACTATATTTTTTAAGAAGAGGGAAAACAATGAGTTTGGGTGGACATTCGTTAGAATCTTTACCAGAATGAGAAATTGGAAGTGGTTTCAGAATCTGGTTCCTGAATGAAAGAAAGAAACAACTGGATAAGGATCTGTTGCTGCTATGGAAGTCTCGCGGTCTTTCTCTCAAAAAGGCAGGACCACCTACAGGTTTTCACCAGATGCGTCGATGGATAGAAGAATAGTCCCCACAGACTTTTCTTACATAGTCTCCAGGCTAGTGACTGGCCATTGGCAAATTAAGGGAACGTGGTATGAGATGGGTCTGATAAGTGATGATTGCTATCGTTGTGGTGAATCGGAGACCGCCGATCACTTTATTTTTGAACACATTTGTTATAAAGATCTCCGTGCAAAATTATGGTGTGCAATAGGCTGTCATATTCGTATTGATAATGACACATTAGGCTTGTTGTTGGAAAATCTCAGTTCAAACGATGCTTTTAAAAAGTTTGCAGAAGAGGCTCTAAGATGTAGTACACAGTGGGGAGATTTTCTAGGGTAGGCGGAGCGTGCGTGTAGGATATTAGTAATTTATTGTATGACTGTGGCATGAATGACTCAGATTGGGTAGTTATCGAGTTGTCAGCGGCCCTCTCAGGAATATCGAATACTGAGAGGTGAATTAGGATAGGAATTTTGTCTGCATGCATGAGGTATTAATGTATTTATTGTATGACTGCGAGGCTGGACTGTTAGTTTGTTTTCCTAATAATTGCCCATACGGTGTGTTAAAAAACTCCTCAGTATTATTTATATTATTTTTTGTCTCACTAGGGCAGTGTGGACACTAAGTTGTCATCTTCAGCCTATATATAAATTTGTAATTAGATAACTAAAATTAATTTTACAAGCATAAATGTTTTGTATTATGGCAAAAGAGCTGTAAAATACAAATAAAGAGCTACAACTTTTATTTGAAAAGCTTACCTGAAAAATTCATTTAAGGAAGTTTTGGAAAAATATTTATTCTTTCCTCTAAAGTGTTATTTTAGTTTATTATACATTCTATCAACTGTTTAATATTAATTAAAATTAAATATGTTGCCAATATTAGTTTGAAGAAAATCGATTGACTGGAAGGTGAACTGACCAGTTTTTTTTCTGTGATTTTCTCCTTAAAGACATCATATGGGATTAACTAAACATGGTGTACTAACTGTATATATACATAAATTACATAATAACCTTTGTTTGAAACGTTTGACGTTGAATACGTTTTTTAAGAGGCCACCCATTTAGTAAAAAGCGAACGTTTTCTCATATTAAGAAGGTATGAATATTGAGTTGGTGGTAGTGGGGGAATAACAACATATTATTAAACGCAGGATGCAACTGTCACATGACAGATACTATTATATTTATTTTTTGAGCAAAGTGATTTTAGAGAGGATTGGGGAAACTGGAATAAATCGTATTTTAAACTTGGATTCTCTCTCATTGATATAACATCGAAGGCAACTAAATATTTAAGTTATTAACTACGTATGTAAATTGCATTAAGAGATTTTTTTTAATTTATTCTGCGACATTATTGAATGTAGCCGATTAAAATCGATTCGTAAACATGCATCACTTTTTTTCATTTGAAAAATTAAATTATTATTGAGTGAAAAATAAATCACTTGGGTACTGCAGACCTGGCAATACCAGAGTAGCAATGAAAGAGACTTTCTCTGCATCACTTGATCATTGATATAACGGTAATATAACAGTTAGTTAATTACTGACTTACCTTAAAGGGTTACAAAACTTTTAATTTACATGCAATAGATTTAAATTTATATGTAAGCCTCTTTTAAGGTATCAGAATAAGAGTAGTTTGTTTGTGTCGTAAAAGATTTTTATGTAAAATACGTTTTGTGACAAAAAGCGAACGAACATTTTCTCACTGCAGTTTGTGGGCGTTTCTGGTGGGGATGTTGAAAACTGTATGATACGCATGTTGGAATTGTCATATGACAGATACCGTTTGAATTTTTTTTTTTTCTTACTTCCTGGGAGTGCTTAAGAGACTTTTATGTGCCGATTCTTAAGTTGTTCATTTCGTTGTTTAACATATGGTCCAATTTTTGTGTTTATTTCTGAAATTAAATACTACTATGGGGAAAAAGTACAAGATATTTAATTAAATAATTATTTAATGCATAGTATTTAATAGACATCTTTTGAGTTAGGCTAGTTTAGGAAGGAAAGAATGATTCTGAACTAAAAGTGATAAAAAAAAACAACGAACTAAAAACAAACGGAAAATATTTATTTGTAAAATATGATACATTTTGTTCTTTTATGATTATAAATGTTTCCATGAAGACAAATTAAAATATATATATATATACATATACATCTACAATTACGACATTGTATATTCTTCTACTGCCTTAGATTTCTTTTTCTTCTTCTTTTTTTCTGATTTACACTGAAAAAAAAAGTGAACTTAGAGTAGCCATCATGCCTTCATGAATGGAATAGTAAGTGCAATACATTTTTTTCAGATATTTTATAAATTCCCACATTATTCATATTATGTATTAGAAAATCACAAACAGGTAATATAATTAATAAATTAATTCCTCATTAGATCAGACAAAGCAATTTGTAATTTATGGATAATATTCTCATTGTTTGTTAACAATTATAATATTAATATACTGTAACTCCGGATGGCGCCTCTATAGGACCGAAAGCTTGGGCAAATAAGCAACTAAAAAAAGACTCTGGATCGCTTTGCGATCATTGAAGTCCTATGTTTAATATTGAACACGAGCCAAATAATATAATATAATTTCCAAATTAATTTTAATGTGGCTCATGAAACTTATTTCTTCTATTAATCTAAGAAATAAAAATAAAAAGAATAAAAATCTATGAATTTACGATGAATAACATTACCTCTAATGCACTAGAATCCATTACTGAAGCGTTAGGATCAATTTCCATATCTTCTATTTTTTTCTTCTTTTTCTTCTTCTTTTTCTCCACATTGTCTGGCCATTCTCGAGCTGGAGATGGTTCTTCTGAGAGTTTCCTCTTTAAAATAAATTTATTTTAAGTAACACGTATTTTTTTAGGCGGGCTCAATATCCAAATTGGGTATCATGGACGGAGGCGGAAGCACATACTTTACTATAAACATTTTGTAACATAACATAAATTTAACAGTTACACGCGGAATTATCAGTTAACTAGTGCTCAGATCTACTCCTCAATATCCGTCCAAAAACAAATGAGTTACACACACATAACATAAGATCATAATGAATTAGCTCAGAGTATTATTAATTACAAATTCAGGAAAGGACTATAAAATAAATACAGTAATCCCTTGACATTCGCGTGTTTCGGTTATTCGCGAATTAATGAATGTGTCTGTTTTCTACATTCGCGAAATTGCGGAGAGCAAAGAAAATCCCAAAATTTATGGTTCAAAAAACTTGTAATGTTTTGTACATATATTATTTTTCTTAATCTGTTTTTGACTGACCTATTTATACCTGCTAGTTTTATTCATTTTAACACATAATAAACCCCCGCAAAAATTATTTTTATGTAAACCATTTTATTTTATTACATACACAACATATGTACTATTTTGTAGTTGTTTACTTCAAAGAACAACGCCCGCCGCATAAAGAACATAACATGTGACATAAGATATAACACCTGTAGAGTAATCATAATTAAAAGTTTTAACATATTAATTTTTAGTCTGTTCTTAACTGCTGTTACTTCAGACAAACTTTTATTTTTTATCCCTTTTTTTTTTTACTAACCTTATTGACCATTTTCTTATTTAATATGTATTATTATTATCTATTTATTAATTAAATACATAATCATTTATTTAACATAATTTTGTTCACATGTAAATAAACAGCTGTAAAAATTACTATTTAAAGGTAGTTTAACTAGTTTTTTTTTACATTCCAGAAAATAACCCCCTCTTTATCGTTAACTATCCATCTCAACATTCGCGAATGTTTTTGGGAACATAGCCCTCGCGAATTCGAGGTATTGCTGTATATTGATTCCAAATCAGAACTGATTAATGATATAAATAGACGGTGTCGGGGAAAAAGGGAAAAAGTCAATTTCTTCAATTTTTGGATTCCATTTGAAATAAGCCTGCTGTGCCTTTCTCCATCGAGTACAAAATGAAAAAGAATTCAATCAAAAGGGACAAGAATGCCTATTTAAAATACTTGTACAAAACGGAACAAGTTCTGCCATTCAAATATTGTTTGGGTAAAAGAGAATAAGACGAATTTAACGCGGAACCTTTCAAGGTCATAGATGTATTATAGCTTAATAGTTTTATTCCAAATTTTTAAACAGATGCTTTTTACTTTTTGCAACTATTTTTAGAACATATGAAGTGTTTTTAGAAGCTGATAAAATTAACAATTTTTCATTTTAAAAATGACAATTTGAGTTATTTTTTTCTTGATATTTACTGACTTGTTACTTTTTTTGCTCCTAACATTAATTTCTTCATAAAAGTTAACTCTCTTCAGCAAAGTAAATTTCTGCTTTTGTAAGAGAGTCTAAATCTAAAAAATTCTCCCTCTGCATCTCTTTAGTCAAAAACGGGTGCTTTTTCCTTGCCATACTTATATGCAATGGCCCAATGTGTGGGTGGCTGATCGGACTCTGTTTTTTTTTTTTCATTTTTTCAATGATTACGTGATCGCTATCACACTCAAACCTAGAATGGCCAGGCACTATAAATTTATGGTCAATCATATTTATACAATTTTTAGTGTGTTTTAGCACTGTGAGGCACACATAGCTGAAAAAAATGAAGTTTTATTTTGCCCTGCACTCGAGTCATTATATAAAACAACTTGTTCAATGGAATCTTCAAGAGACTCCAGAGACCATTTGAGATGCACGAAGCGATATTATTGCCTCCCCTTTTGCCAATTGACTCGTACCACAAATAACAAGTTGCAATGTAATGTTGTTGCAATGTTTTCATATTGTGCACTGTCAGATTAAATGCCACAGTTGCCTTCTATAAAATGCTACTGAGGTAGCCAGACAAGGAGAACACAAGCACTGCTGAAGATCAAATGCAATGCAGGTGAAATTACTGCAATTCCTACTCCGCTTCTTATCAGCAGTTTTCATAGAGTATGCCTCTTCGGCTTCCATGTGGTTCTCTATCATTGAGGAGATTTTCTCTTGTCTTGCTGTCTTCCACATAAGTCATCTTGACTTAAATTGGTCACAAGTGTGACAGGTGTCCTTTTTTGGATTTTTAATTTTTAATCCAGCCACCTTAAACTGTTCACAATATTTTGTTAGGCTAACAGGGTTTTCGACACTTAAACAATACTTCGAATAATTTCACTGAGTGCATAGTGGGGTGGTAAATATTATTTTGCTGATTCTGTCCTACAGTAGTGACTTTCATACGCAGGTAAGGATTCAATACGGAGTAGGAATTGCAGTAATTTCACCTGCATTACATTTGATCTACAGCAGTGCTTGTCTACTCCTTGTCTGGCTGCCGCAGTAGCATTTTATAAAAGGCAACTGTGGACATTTAATCTGACAATGCACAATATGAAAACATTGCAACAACATTACAACATTGCAACTTGTTATTTATGGTACGAGTCATTTGGCACAAGGGGAGGCAATGATTCGCTTCGTGCATCTAAATGGTCTCTGGAGTCTTGAAGATTCCATTGAACACGTTGTTTTATACAATGACTCGAGTGTAGGGCAAAATAAAATCTTTTTTTTCAGCTATGTGCCTCACAGTGCTACCACACACTAAAAATTGTATAAATATGATTGACCATAAATTTATAGTTTCTGGCCATTCTAGGATGGAGTGTGATAGCTATCACGCAATCATTGAAAAAATGAAAAAAAAGAATACAAGAGTTCGATCAGCCATCCACACGATTGGGCCATGCATATAAGTATGGCAAGGAAAAAGCACCCGTTTGTCTCTTTGACTAAACAGATGCAGAGGGAGAATTTTTTAGATTTAGACTCTCTTACAAAAGCAGAAATTACCATTGGCAATAGGACAAATAGAACTGATTTCGTTTGGATGAAAGTGAAGTGGCTACGTTATATTAAAAATGAGCCACTTAAAGATTTTTACAAGTTTTCACTGAAAAACGATGAGGAGTTCCACGCGATAGACGTGTCAAAAAGAATGCATCCAAATCCTGACTGGACCCTCAAGTCGCTTATCCATGACTACTAGTAATATCAACCGAAAAGAAAGGGATCTTTTGTCGCTGTTCCCCTACATCCCTCTCCCTGAAGAATTACCAACACAGCGACTGTTGTCGATCCTTGGATTGAGGACGAAGATGTCATCACAAATTAGATTAGATTAGAAAAGTTTAGAATGACAAAATAGTTTTTTTAACGTTTTTAAAATAAATTCCTAAATGTAGTAAATGTAGTGTGTTAATTAAGTTTGATATTTTTAATAATTTTTTTTTTAATTAAAGCTTAGTTTTACCAACCTTGTACTTGTAATTTTAAATTAAACTGAAGAGCTTAACATTTATTGAAGAAATTAATGTTACGGAGCAAAAAGTAACAAGTCAGTAAATATCAAGAAAAAAATAAATAACTCAAATTATCATTTTTAAAATGAAAAATTGTTAATTTTTTCGGTTTCTAAAAACATTTCATATGTTCTAAAAATAGTTGCAAAAAGTAAAAAGCATCTGTTTAAAAATTTGGAATAAAACTATTAAGTTATAATACATCTATGACCTTGAAAGGTCCCGCGTTAAATTCGTCTTATTCTCTTTTACCCAAACAAGATTTGAATGGCAGAACTTGTTCCGTTTTGTACAAGTATTTTAAATAGGCATTCTTGTCCCTTTTGATTGAATTCTTTTTCATTTTGTACTCGATGGAGAAAGGCACAGCAGGCTTATTTCAAATGGAATCCAAAAATTGAAGAAATTGACTTTTTCCCTTTTTCCCCGACACCGTCTATTTATATCATTAATCAGTTCTGATTTGGAATCAATATACAGCAATACCTCGAATTCGCGAGGGCTATGTTCTCAAAAACATTCGCGAATGTTGAGATGGATAGTTAACGATAAAGAGGGGGTTATTTTCTGGAACGTAAAAAAAAACTAGTTAAACTACCTTTAAATAGTAATTTTTATAGCTGTTTATTTACATGTGAACAAAATTATGTTAAATAAATGATTATATATTTAATAAATAAATAGATAATAATAATACATATTAAATAAGAAAATGTCATCAGAAATTAGATTAGATCAGAAAAGTTTAGAATGACAAAATATTTTTAATGTTTTTAAAATAAATTCCTAAATAAGTAGGTGCGTTAATTAAATGTGACATTTTTAATAATTTTTTTTTTAATTAAAGCTTAGTTTTACAAACCTTGTACTTGTAATTTTAAATTAAACTGAAGAGCTTAAAATTTATTGAAGAAATTAATAAAAAAAAAAAAATTATTGTGCGAAAAGGAACAAGTCACTTATATTATGGAGCAAAAAGTAACAAGTCAGTAAATATCAAGAAAATAAATAAATAACTCAACAATACTTTTGAAACTTTTTTAAATGATATAATCCACTTACATATTTGTGAAGTGAATGCATCAGTAATTGGAAATTAATAAAATAAAACAGTTATTTATTTCTACTGAAAACTAGGGTATTTTGACTTGTTCCCTTTTTCCCCAGCACTGTCCATAATAATACAGAAGCAAATATTAAGGATATTATTTATATTAAAATAGATTTGAAAATATCAGAATTACTGGCAAATTACCTTTCTTTCCGACGAGGCTTCTTCAGTTTCTTCAATTTTTACTTTCTGATGATGGCCACTTGCAATACTTTTTGGCTCACTAGAAAATTAAAATTACTTAAAAATAAATGACGCAAAAGCAAAAGAGAAATCGATGTGCATAAAAAAATTATACTGAATATTTTTAGGCTAATCCCAGTAATTGCTAATTTGAGAACTTTTTCTAGATACCACTCTAATGTTTTTCAAAAATTAAATGAAAATAAATTTTATATCCAATATCCACAAAAATAGGAGAATGTATATACTTAAATTCAGTGGTCCCAACAATCATTCATGTGATTAATGAATTAAACTTAGCTCTTAAGGAAAGCTTGTTTTCTATTTAAGTTTAAGGCAAAAGATGCAATGGACAACCTTTAAGTTTGTATAAAGTAAACTGAAACATAGCGTATGCAAACTTTACAAGCATGTAATTTTACCCTTTTGTTTAGCTCAATTTAACGGATCTTCTTGTGACACATTATAGAGGTATTGAATTTTCATCGGAAAGGCATGTTTTGAGGTCTCTTAAGTTCGAAAAAAATGTTTTTAGCGAATAAATTGTATGAGTGTGTGAACAAAATATCTCAGAAAGGAAAGATGGTAGGATGTTCACTTTAATTTGAAATATTTTTCCTGGAAAATTGATTTTAGGGTTTTTTAGTGGAGTAGCAACGATAAGCTTTCCATTAAGGTACCATTTCAGTGTAGTTTTTGCACTTAAGATTAATAATATTAAATTAAGATGCATTACAAGCATTGCTAGAATACCGAATTTGAAAGAAATCAATTAACCTGATGCACTTTCGGTCTTTGTAGAATATTTTTTGTGTATTTGGATTTTCTTCGAAAACGTTTACGAGATTTGCTTTAAACTTGGAATGCTACTTCATGTCTATATAACTTTCACTTTTATTTAAAGTCAATGACTCTGGACAACTTAATCAGACCCTTGATAACCGAAATCAGTCAGAATTAAGGAAAAGATATATTGATATGGCCTAGTTTTTGGTATAAATTTATATATCGAGAATGTTACATTTCATAAATTATATTAATAATTATGAATATATATTGAAAAAAATGAATTAGGTAATATATTAATTTGATAGCAAAGTATTTTTTTTGCGTCAAATCATGAAAAAAATTGAAAACAACTCTAACAGTATAAAATAAGTTGAACTTAGTGCGATTTTTTTTATTGTGGAAGCAGTAATTCCTTTTATAAGCAAGAATAAAAAATCGCTAAAAATGTATCTAATTAAATAAATATTACCTTTGATATTCATAATTTAGCCATTCAGCAGGTGTTCTATCATTTGGTTTGCCAAATTTATCTAAAAGCCCTTCTTTTATCAGTTTCTTTTTCATGGTAGCCTAGAAATATAAGAAAATTTAGATAAGGCAATAAATTAAATAAATAATAGTAAATAAAATAACCTTTCGTCCAAGTCCCCACTTTCTTGGATAAGTATCTCTATCCATAATTACTCTCTTGATCTTTGCTACGAGACCGTGGTCACAGCTTGCAATGGTAGATGTTGTCATCATTGCTACAGCTAGAGTAAAATAAATAAATATTAATAAAAATAAACAAATATTATGAATTTTTTAATTTGAAAATAAGATTATTTTACTTCTCTTAAAATTTACAAAAACCTTATTACCATGTAGTTAAATTGTATACCGAAGAGGCCTCAAAAGGTTTTTTTCTTGAGCTGACTATGATTATAAGCATAAGTAAAAAGATACTTATAAATTATTACATGAAATAATCTCTATATTTAAAGACGTATGTTTTAGACTGAAAATCGAAGGACCTAAGCGAAGGTATTTCCAGTGAAAGAGACTTTTCTTAAACTTTTTCTATGAAATATATGCAACAATTTAGCGTTTTTTTTTTAAATTTAAGGCGCGTCAACATTATGGTCAATGGCGCCCGGAGCCTTCTCAGTGCACTGTCGGCCTCCGAGCAGTGTTCTCTAATTACAGACAACACTGCCCATCACCGGTCAGGGAGCTGTAAGAGGCTCCTAGGAAGAGAAAATCTAAGGGCAGCATGCTGGATTCGAACCCGGGACTTCCGCGTTGTAGCCTAGCCCAGCAAGCTACCACTGAGCTAATCCTTTCTCTCACTTTGAAATGGAATTTTTAACCAAAATATCGAAAATGATTGCAATAAGTCCCTTTAGACATCTAATGGAAGTGTATCATAAATAAAGTCACTCATCTTTAACATAAGGGATCTTATTTTTTTATATTTATAATATTATGCAAACAAACAATCTACAAATCTTAAGTCTAAATTGTATGCCTAGAGTGTTACCTAAACAAATGGCTTCTCCTTTTGTTGTCATTATTACAATTTCTTCATTTAATTCAATTCCATCTTCATACTTTAATACACCAGGTAACATTATTTTGGCACCATAGCATACGGCATTCACCTAAATTATAAGTTATTATTTTATTGTTGAAATAAACAGATTATAAAAATATACTTATTTTTTTAATTGGTATGAGAAACTCACAGAGTCTCTTTTACTGCATTCTCAAATAAATAATAAGTTTACTTAAAACTTAAAATGTTATTAGTTGCCCTCACGTTATATAAGTTTGGGAACCTTCCTACTGAAATGCCAGTTTTCAGATGACTAACATCACAGGTCCCTCAGAACCTCCCTAAAATCAATTTTCAATGTTTCATATAAAAATAACAAAGTTATATATGTGAAGCCCTCAAAGGCTGAGGCTAGTGCGCTCTCTCTTTTTGTCGGGATTCGATTTCTTTGAGCTTCAGATCGTACAGATCCAGCAGCATGATTAAAAGTTGGGAGCTACAGTTAGCGATTGATGGTGAAGCCTAGAAACTAAAGGGTTATGGGAATCGGCGTGCTGATCCAATTAAATAGTCCTCTGGTATGCCTGTCCTTTAAGAGGTGTTATAGGATTGAAGCCGTTTTCCAGAAAATCTCAAATTGAAAACCCATACAGTAAAGTCGCAAGTTCTTAAGATAAAACCTCCTTGAACTATCTCTTGGTGATACCTAAAGAAATATCGAGGTTGGAGTTCTGCTATTTTTCGTGTCTATGTTGTTCTATCCATCACAAGACATTCATTAAAAACTTTTTTCCAGGAAACTATTAAAAATTGGCGATGAAAACAATTTTACAAATATGATAAATATGACAATACTTCCCCTTCACCTGTAAAATAAAGTAATATAAATAAAAAAACTTACAGCACTATCCTTCATCACTATTCTTTTGTACCCCACCAATAATCCTTCTAATGGTCTTATCACCCTTCTTAAGTAGGATTCATCTCTGTGATTATCATACAACCACTGAGCATCGTGAACATCATGCATTGTAACAAGTCCATGTTCTTCTGATTGAATTCCTAAAAAGATTACATTTTCACTATTTTAAATAAAAAATTAAACATATAAACATCAGAAAAGAATTCTGTTGGGCGAAATGAAAAAACTGTTGTGGTGGTTGGTTCCGCAGAGCTGGAAAGCATCAGAGACATGATCCCAAATGAAAAAATGTTGCTGAAAAATTGGCCATAAATTTTACCTAATGTTGTAAAATAAGAGTTATTTTTGGGCACTGATCAGTTATATCTGCATGTTCGCAAGAAATTCCTCGGCAACAATTTAAGCGTTTTTCTAAAGTATTCATAGAAAAAGTGAGGAATACAAACTGAGATCCATCAACGAACTATCAACAGTTAGAGTCAATTTACGATTCAACTACCTCGAATTTAGGTGCTAACGGAGAGAAAACAATTTTGTTAATATTACCCTTTCATTACACAAAGATCTCTTTCACAAAAACAAATCTTATTAATTACACATAAATGTTACTTTTTTTGACATAAGGTCATATGAACTTTCTTGACAGAATATTAGATTTCCCTTTCAGACATCCAAGGAAAATGTGATCATATAAAATCACTTAAGGATAATCATCATCAAGGGACCAATTTGCTGAGTTCTAAGAGTTTTGAGACTATTCTCATTTAACATTTATCACAACTACAAATTAGGAAGAAAAACACATATGTGAAAGAGAAGTTACCTAAAACTCAAAAGTAAAATAAGAAAATAAAAAAATACAAAACAGTCATGCGCCACAAAATAAATATATCACGTACATGGGTTTCATTTTATGTAGATTACTTAAAAAAATAAGAAAAACATAAATAATAAAATAGAGCAGTGATGGCAAACCTATGGCAAGTATGAAAATTTTACTGGTTTGTGAACGAAATCAGATAAAAGATATCCGTTAGCTTCATTAATAAACAACAAAGACATACATACACACATAAGATACAATTTATATGCTGTTAGCCTTACAAACAGTTCTTCAGCTACACTTACCTCCCACAATTAGCTTGTTATTTGGTATAAAATAGTGCATGTCAGTCTGGTTTTGAATTTACTCCTTCAGACAATTTCGCTTTGAAATATTTATAATTTAAAATTGTATTCATTTGGTGTTGATAACAATAAAATTTGTATTGTTTTATTTCAGAAAACAGTTTATTATTAAATATACTTTACAATTTTTTTATAATAACAATATAATTATTTTATGTGCTCAGTTCAATTTTTTTGCTATGTGTAAAAGATAATTCCCACTATATTCTGGAGTTTTCCAGACATTATATTATACAGTATATTTCTATATATTTGTGAGTCATTATTTATAGAAACGAATTTTATAAAAGGTAGTTTTTTGGCATTTTTTAAAAAGATAGTTCAAACTTAGAAATGTACTAGATATAATGCATTTTACCGAAGACCTAGAAGCAAAAATATCATTAATAAATGTGCATTTTGATACGACTTTATGATAAAATAGTAGTTCAATTTTATATCTTATTGCTTCATTTATATTAAATTCCATGTTAACTGTTTCTATAAAAAACGGCAAATTTTGTATTAACATTGCCCGGCAGACTAGAAATTCAATAACCTTGAAATTATGAATTTTTAGCACTCAAATTAAAAAACATTCGCCACCACTGATATAGGGAAACGATTGGCTCAGTGGTAGCGCGCTGGATTCCCACGAGGAGGTCCGGGTTCGAGTCCGGTGATGCTTTTAGATTTTCTCTTCCTTGGAGTCTTTACCGCTCACTGTCCGATATTAGACAATGCCGTCTGTTATGAGATAAGGTCGGCAGTGCACTATGAAGGTTCCGAGCGCCAATAACCAAAGATCTTGACGCGTCTTAAAAAAAAAAAAAGTCTTTTCTAAAATCTCGTGTGCCAAGATGTTAATAATTATCTGTTTCTTCTAAAGACAGGAAGCACTAATATATATAATTTACATTTACATAATATATTTAAGGAGCGGGTTTGATGTAGGTTATGATCATGGACTTGCAACTGGGAGGTCCCTAGTTCATGCCCCGCTGACAATTGCTAAATTTATGTTTGTTTAAATAAATGTTAATAGTTAATGTTTGTGTGGTAGTTTGAAGTTAGGCCAGCCTGAAATAATAGGCATTACTCTACCTTAGTTTGTATAAAGTATATAAAGTGTATAATATATTTTGGCTGTCAGAAATTGGATATAAGGTCAGATTGCCCTATACAAAGTGTTCGATTCCCAGATAAATAAAATAAAAAAATTCTTCACCAAATGATAAAAATAAATATATCCCAAGAAATAACTTAAATAATTAATATAAATTTTTTCTTTATACTTTTATTATTCAACCCCTTAAACCTTATTCAATTTGTTCATCTCAATTAACTAGTAAATTCCGTTATAATTAGAGACTTCCGTCTCAAAATACTAAGATACTATACGTGGAAGAAAATCCGGAACCAATCGGAAATAAAAAAGTATGCTATAACGGGTACATAAAATTAGCATCCAATACAAATTTTAGGTAGTGAAATTCCGAAAGGTATGTACATCAGAAGGAAACCAGAATATGGAATAGAGTAATGTGGTTGCTCCTGGGTGCAAAGTGAACAAAATTCGGTGTGATTTATGCCATATTTGATGCTGCCTATCGAGATTTTGATTAAGCTCTTTCAGTTTTATCTTAATAGCGCAAGGAAATTTAAAAATTTAAATGGAATATTATTTTGTGACAAGTATAACTCTGGCCGCTACTTCTGAAAAAACAATAATGAATAAATAAACTAACATAAAATGCCAAGTTTAAAGAAAATCGTTGGAGCCGTTTTCGAAAAAACTGAAATATCCATTTAGTAAAGCCTGATTGAGGAATTTTGACAGTTCTTGTCGGATCCCATGGAGATACTCACATGGAATGTCCACTTTGATCTTTCCGTGATTTGTGATCTTTTTGCTATGCTGTACACCACTCACACCATTTTGTACCTAGCTTCTTTTTCCAAATAAACTATCTTTATATTCTGTTGTTGATTAATTAACTTTAATTCCTAATCTTCTCTTTTTAATAGATTCCAATTTTTTTTCTATAAATTTGTTAACCCTTTTCAATTTGTTCATCTCAATTAACTAGTACATTCCGTTATAATTAGAAACTTCCGTCTCAAAATACTAAGATACTATACGTGGAAGAAAACCTAGAACCAATCGGAAATAAAGAAAAAAGTATGCTATAATGGATAAAAATCTCATATATATCTAGCAATACGGACCCAACATCTAATCGAATACCCAAATAATGAAGTTACTTTCAACTGGAAAACATTCACAATTTCTCAAAACCTTTTTTGTTCATCGGCGGCCTCAAAGAAAGTGGTTCCGATAAAAACTCAATTTTGAAAATTTGAAAGCTCACAATATTTCCTTAGGAAAAATTGAAAAATAATTATTAAAGAATACTGTTTAAAACACAATTAAGAACTGAGAAGTGCTATTTGCTAGCTTACTAATTTAATATGCCTAACTGCAATAAAAAGTCTTGCAATAATAACAATAGTAACGTAATGACTAAGGCAGTATTTGCTAATAATCAAAACGTAAAATGATCTTATCAGATGAATTGGATTTCCTTTCAGACATCCAAGGAAGTGTGATCATATAAATAAAGTCACTTAAGGATAATCATCATGAAGGGACCAATCAATAAGTTGCATAACTGCTAATGTGCAATACAATTTTTTCTTCTTTTTTTTTCCTACGTCATTACTTCCAGCCGATCTACTTCACGCGACCCAGTATAAAAAGGCTGCGCTGGCAACTGAAGTTTGTTTGTTGGATATCTAGGGGGCACGTGAGAACAATCGGACGCTGAGCAACCCCCCCCCCCCCCAATACAATATCATTTCAATTGAGAAAGAATACATGACAAACAGTTTACACAAACTGAACAGATAAAATATAAATGGCATTAATATAAAAATCATTAAATATTTGCTCACTCACCTGAACGGTTTCTTCTAAGTTCTACCATTTGACCTCCTACACCTAACAATAATCCTAAGTGTACGCAGTATGTCCTTACATATGTACCTGCTTCACATTTTAACCATACTATACCTAAAAATTCACCCAGAAATCAAAACTAACCAAAAAGCTCTCATTTATTGAATAAGATCATATATTTTGAAAACTTAAAAGCTGTTTGATTTAGGTGTATTGAGTATTGTTTATTGCGTTTTTTGGTTATTGTTATTGTGGGAAGAGATGTTGAATATAGTTCACTAGCAAATTTTGTTTGCTTTTTTTAAAGTTTTGTGACTTTAAATTGATTGGGTTGTCCAAGTTGGAGTCTCCTCACTGGTCTAATCTAAGTTTTGTGTCTTATGTTTGCATATTTCGAGTTGTTCAAATATGTCCAGTCATCGTCCTTTTGTGCCTGAGTGTATCAATGTAATGTTTGGAAATGTCATTGGGTTTGTGTTTGTTTACTTTAAGTGGTTGGCATTGTTGGAATCAGTTTTTTGATATATGTATGATGGGATGTGTTCGATTACCCATATTTTTTTCTTTATCGTATTCAATCAATTTGGAATCATAAATCGTTCGAACTCGCAGTTGTCTTTTAACAGCTGATATAAGAGGAGGTCGCTGGAATTGGGCTGATTTTAATAACTCCATTTTCTTCAAAATCTATAACAAAACAAAGAAATCATTTATTTACCTTTACTAAACTAAAAATAAAGTCTAAGAGGATGTAAACAGAAAAATTATACTGAATTAAATGAATGAACAAAAAAAAAAAATCGAAATTGAGGTTTCATTGCTTCTGATAAAACAAAATACCAACTTTGAACGACGAGATTTTCAGTTTTTAAATTCTGCTGACCAACTATAAACAACCTACTTATCAATTTCTAATACCCCTGTTCGGGTTCCACCGACCGCAAAACATCTATTTCCGATGAAACATCAATTTCGAAATGAAACGATTGCAATACTTCCTCTCACAGCAGTTAGAGAAAGTAACCTGGAAAAAATATCAATAAGAAAAAAAAGACAAGAGTAATTGGTTTGGTGTTAAGATGGTAAATGCGTAACTACATTATGTTGCTAATTAATGTGCGTAGTTCGTCAAATTCAGAAAGGTATACTAATAGTTTTTTTGCTCAATAAATCCCAGTCAATACAAATAATTATCTTATTAATTACGTGTTAAATATCCCAATGAATTACAAAAATAAACCGTCAGATATTCAAGGCAAGGACTACCGTTTACCGAAAATTGTTGCCCTTCATGTCATCAGCAATAGAGTTTACTGGTTTAAACATTGGCTGACGCTTACTAGGTGTTACCACTATGATTTTCACTGGTCTTTGGATACCCCATCTAATTGCCCTAAACAGCTTCTGAAACTTCCCGATATTATTACTAAGTCTCGTCTGGAATGTTCTGTGAATCATGCAGTAGAATCCGAACGCTTTTTATTGTACAGAGTTCTAATTTCAGAACATCGGAACACTGTAACGGTTTCTTCCTCTGAGAAATTAAAGCATGCTGAACTCCGCTGGTTATTTAAGCTGAGAGGGCAGCTTCTATTCTTGAATTATAGACCTTGGCTCAGCAGAGATCCTAATGTAGAAATGTGTTCTCTCTGCAGTTTCAACACACGCGAAGAATTATATCATTTTCTGGGCGAGTGTCCTCTATTGGCAGAATCCCGTATTCTTTACTTTGGTAAACGAAACCTTTCTAGAGATGAAACTATTGCTAGTTAGTTAGAAAGAAGTGGTGTGTGTGTGTGTGTGTGTTTTTTTTTAAATTGTAAACTCTGGCAGACGGCTCTCGCCATGTTGAATATACTGTTTTCTCAATACTTTGTAATTACCTTTTTTTTAAAATAAAGTTTTATTCTTATTCTTCAAGGGAAGGAAATGGTGGACAGGGCATCAGACGATATGCCATGGGATATAGCTTAACAATAGGGATATCAGATAGAGGTGCAGCAGTTCTTTACATTTACATTACACCTCTTAAGAGTAAACATGCAAAAAATATAAACATAAATGATGGTACATTTTGTCTCCACAATTTTAGTCATTCAATTTTTATTATAGGACTGACATTAGAACATATGCAAATAAATACTTTGGTGCTCCTACCGAACCCCCCCCCTTATACTGTAACAAATGGAATTAAACTATGTTTCAATTCCAACTGCATTATGTTAATACAGTATAGTGGACTTGGAATAATAATTGCTTAAATAGTAAGATAAATAGGGGTCATTTTCTCTTATTGCCTCAATACAAGATTTATGATACTGCCTGAGAATTCACCATATAACGATTCCTAACAAGCGAGGTAAGATCTTCTTCGTTTTCGGATCCCTTAAGTCCAATGTTAGGATACTTATAAGGACCCCTCTTCCACCGAAGTCTTTTTGTGGCACCTTAAAATGCTCAAAAAAAGTATCTGCATAATGAGCATCAGAACTAATATTTGATAATCTAGGAGTTAATTAAAGACGAACAAGATTACCATTATCTGCCAAAGAACTAATCGAACAAGGTCTACAAGAAGCAAAAATCAACAAATGGGCCTAGCAGAATATTGCCCATATAGATTTTGACAGAAAGAAGAAGAAGTGGCACATAGTTTGTTGAGGGGTTGCTGATTCCTCTGAAAATAAAAACCAAGGTATTACAGTCTTATTAAACAAAGAAGGCCGGTGAATCCTCAATAAAGTAGATACCTCAAAAGAAATCGTTGTGGTAGCTAGAATAACCAACCTACTTCCCATTTAATCTAAAACTAAACCTAGTTTTACATAATATGATGATTAAAATCAAATGGCAAAAATTCCTTAATAGTTTTAAAAAAGATTTTTTGTCATTTAATTAACCATCAATTATGTAAAAGTTTTCAGTCTAATAAACAAATCAAACTTCTAGTTTTACATGATTATGTTTCTTACAGATTCCATATTTCCTACGGGTTCATGAAGTTTAAATACAGCTATGTATTCTTTACCAGCTGACTGTTGTGATTTAGCTAAACGAGTAGCTCTTTCTATGCATACTATTAAACATCCTAAAACAAAAGAATTTTTTTCTTATTAACAAGAGGAGAACTGCAAGTAATTCTGATATTATTAAATGCATAAACAAACCTGTTACAGAAGGATCAAGAGTACCAGAATGACCTGTCTTTTCCACTCGTAAAATTCTTTTTATCCAGGCAACTACCTCATGAGAACTTGGATTGGATGGTTTATCTAAATTTATATAACCCGCTCTTATATAATCACTAATTGATCTCTGCAGAGGTGATGAACCATATGCCAATGGTGTGAAATGATTGGTTTTAGTATGAAGTTGTGTGTAATTCTGAAAAGAAAAAAATTATTTTTTGTTTTCGTTTTCAATAAATCAACTCAATCCAACTAATAATAAATTATTTCTATTACTGTTTTGACTTAAACTCCTGTCCACTCTACTATCATATAAACAATATCAAATACTCCAAAAATTTCAACATAAAAATAATTTCCAGTGGTCGATGAATTGATTTGCACACAAAAAACTTGCTTTTTATAAAAATATAAAAGATTTACAGGAGAACTATTTCACATGTAAATTATCATAAAACGATTATAAATATTTATCTTTTTTTGCATAAGAAATTCTCTCTTTTGAAGCAACTATCACTTTTTCCTTCTGAACTTTCCTTTTAAATTCAAATTACCATTCCCTAAGCTGTTAAAATAAGAACTATAAACTGACAAGGTAAATAAACATCTAAGAAACAAAAGCCGGGATAAAAAAATTAAGTATAAATATCAACATGCAAGTATCAATGAAAATTTGGCTACCAGAAATATTATCCTACTTTTCAAATTTGGAAATAATAAATGTCCAACAAAAATAGCAAACAAGCTGAAAATTTACTACCGTAAATGGCATTTAAAGGCATTATATAAATAGTATATTAACTAACTTTCATTAAAAGCGGCCAGTTAGAACTGTGTAATTCAGGTTCTTCTGAAGATGGTTTGATGTGAAATTCTCCTTCTTCTTGAAAATCACCTAAACTCATCACTTTTTTGGATTTCTTTTTACCCGTTTCTTCACCTAAAATAAAAAGATTTTCTTAAAATGAGCAAATAGGAAACTAATTCCCTGCATTCTTTGTTATTAAAAAGGGTACCCATTTTTATGATTAGTAGTTGCAGCCAAACAATAATTAAACGCCAAAAAATAAGATCCACGTGCTACCATCAATCATCGTTAACCAAACAAAAACGCCGCATGCATTCAACAACACGCCAGGGAACCAACCACAACATTCTATTGAGAGACTTCTTGCATATTTTTTTTTAATATTCAAAAAAGTAAAACCATTTCAAAACATAATTTTTACTTCGGAAAAATTCTTTTATAAGTCTTTTAAACATAATATCAGAAATTTTATTTTACTATTAAACGGACAGTTAATTTTCAAGAAAAAAATAATTTCAACCATTTGTCATAATCATTTTTCTGTCAGCTTTTTTGTATTATCAACGGTGCAATATTATAAAATTATAAATTACTAGTTTTTCTATATTTTTTATTTAAAAAAAAGTCATGACTTCCTAGCTCTCTCTAAATAAATCTAGAGCCGAGCCCCACATCTTATATATGGATTTAATTGGCAATTTTGCTCCTTATATTAATTATTGGTTTACTTAATTATTTCACTTTTTATGAACTAAATTTAGACAATACTACTATATAAAATAGTAGTGACAAAAAAAATGCAAATATCGATTGTAGTATGAACTTTTTAAAAAATAAGTTCAGAATGTTGCAAAACTGAAGAAAGGTAATAGTACTGTTTAACAACCCTGGGATTCCGTGTTGTCAAAAAAAATTGATTTTTTTTATTTATAGACAAGGATTCAAGAGCTTGAATAAAAAACATTCTATTTACAAATAATCTACACAATAGTGAAAATGCCTAAGGATATGCGTGGAAAAATGAAACTCTCCAAAAGTGTGTTGGAAATGAAAGTGTGTAAATATTTTTATAACATATATATAGTCAAGTATCAAAAAATTTCTTTTTAATAAGTCTTCATCTGAAGGCATCTGTTACATATATTGTTTTTTGCTAAAAATTCTCGTTTCTGTTGGACTACAAAAAATATTTTGGGGTAGAGGCTTCTTGCATTTTGGATTAGTTTAATTATATTATTATAAATTAATTTCATTTCTTGATGTAGTTTATGAAAAGGAGTAAAATGAAGGCTCAGGCTGAAGAAGAAGCAATAGAAGGAAGTACGATGTACAGTAATAACATCAGTGAAGGAATGAAAAATGCAGTGTTAGTATTGTTTACCACTTTATATGGTTTATTTTTATTAGAATGAAATGGTTGTTAGTATTACCTCCTCAGTGTATAATAGCCACGAGGTAACGTGATGTTCGAAATTGAACACTCAGCAAATATAGTTGAGTTAATAGTTGTAGTCAGATACGTAGAGTTTTTGAAGGGTTTTCAAACTTATGTAAAGACTTTTTATCTTCTCATAATACCAAATTTTTCATATGGGATCTCTCACTCCCTCTGTTTTTTTCTCACGATAGTATCTCTGGAATTTTGTTACTACAGTAATTAGGTGCTTAGTTACTAGTTTGAATATCTATTTTGGGGGATAAAAGCCACGTAGCCTTGGGTCCCATGCCGACAGGCACCCAGTTTAATAATAATATCTGATACATATTAGAGATTGTTGAATAACATAATACAGATTGTTGTATCTAATACATATAAGATTTATTTTTGGAGATTTTTAGATATTTTTTCTCTGATGCTGTTTTAAAATACAATATCATAACATATAGTATCGAGGGGATACCTATGTTTCAAACATTTGTTTGAAAAAATCGGTTAACTTAAACTTTCGGTTTTTCAATTTCTCGCGGTTTTGAAATGTAAGATCTGCAGAACCTTCTAAAACCAGTTTTTCCATGATAGTTTATATCGTTAAGTTGACATTCCAAGTTTAAAGAAAATCATAACTGTTTTCGAGAAAATTTAAAATTCAGAAACCAATTCTTTGCCGATTTGGCAATTTCCTTTTAACATATGTTATTGAAATTTAAAATTATACCAATGCTTTAAATGTATCTTAATAATATGTAGAAGGTAGAACTGTACATTTTTCTCAAGCGCTTGAGAAACGATGCAGCTTCCCAGACCTCAAAAAATCAATTTTTGTAGTAAAATATTGAAATAAAAGTGATGACTTTATAATTTGTATGCAGTGTGCGAGACATAGAAAATCGTTGGATCCATTTTTGAAAAAATCTCTATAAGCAGGAAAATCCATTCTGTGAAGTTGCAATTACGTTTGATAAAATTTGACCGAAAACTTGTATCAGATATAACACCTAAACACAATATCGAGTTTTTATTTTTGAGATACTGCGTTCACACTAACACATTTTTACTTTCTCTTACTTCTAGTTCGTGCCAAATTTTCGAAATTGAGTTTTTACCGGAAATATACATATGTTGAAATGAATATGAAAAAAATGTTTTTAGCGAGTGGTCTGAATATGTAAGCAGAATATCTCAAAAACAGAAATTATAACTGCAGCTTCTCACATTCGTATTTTCAATTGACTGATTTATGCAAATTGAAATTAAGTAATAATAGTAATTGCATATTTACCTGTGCTGTTGCATTAAAAACAATTCCTAAAAAATTAATGGTAATATTATTAATTATTGAAACATATTGCAGGGAGAAATATATATTTGAGGAAAGCTATATTCCTTTCGAAAATTTAATTGTTGGAAGGTTGTCGTTTGGTGGTATGAATCCTGAAATTGAGAAATTAATGACAATACCACAACATCGACCTACACCTGTCAACAGGGAAATGGATAAGGATGTATCAGATGAAGAAATGGCAAAATACAGTGCTTCTTTAGCGCAAACAGTTGCTAAAAAATTTTCAAATTCTTCTAAAAGACAAAGGAAAAAAATGAAATTTCTAAAACCTAAGGAAGAATAAAAAAACAAAAATAGTTTTTTCGGAGTATGTACAGATTATATTTTTAATTTATGTAAATAAATTTATTTTGTAAAAAAAATTTATTGTTTTATCTTAGTACACCAGTTTCTTTTAATATCTTCTTTTCTAAAATACCGTTACTGCAAAGACACACAATGGCAGCACCTTGTTCAGCCCATCTTTTATTTTTTTCCCTGAAAAATATCAAAAAGAGTTTTATTAACAAAAAACAAAATAAAATGGCAAAGAATAGAAAAAAAAAGTATAGCATTTTCCATTTAAAGTAAATATCCGTAATTAATTATTAACTAGCTGCGAACCCCATTGAACTGATCTCCATCGCCAAGAGAATCACGCGGCGAGCGTCGTTTCAGACGTCGAATGGGATTGTCAGCAAGTGTCGATGATGAATTAGTGGATATGGTGATGGACCTGAGAGTGAAATGGTATATGTTAAGGTCTTTTAGACTGTAATGATTGGAGAAGACTGTAGATTTAGAATGCTTGGCTGACCCCCATATTTCTAGTCCGTAAGTCCATATCGGTTTCAGTAGTGTGTTGTATATCCGTACTTGCAGCTAAGTGTTAGTTTTGATCGTCTGCAAGTAATCGCGCTAGTAACGTTTCTTTAATTCTTGTCGTTTGACTCTTGTTTGTGGATTACATGTTAGCCGTCTGTCAATGTAAAGTCGTAAGATGCCGCACTGTATCAACGCAGGGGAGTGCATTCTGATTTAGATATATTGGAGGACAAATAATATGCCTAAGTGTATGCGGTTTCCATGTTAACCGTTTGTCAATGTAAAGTCTAAGATATCGTACTGTATCAATGCAGGGAAGTGCTGTCTGATTTAGATATATTGGAGGACAAGTATACGCCGCCTAAGAGTGAAGGTGATATTCTGGCAATTTTATATATTTACTTTAGTTGTAATCCTAAGTTCTGAATTACAACATTTATATTTACTAACTCATAATTGCAATCAAATGCATTTTCTAAACAATGAAAACCCACCAAAAGGAAGAAGTATATTTCTTTCCATTAACTGTTACTATACTCTTAAAAAGTTTATCTATCTGGTATGTCTCATATGATGGAATTTTAAACCCTTGTGCTTTAGTCCAACGTAATAATCTTGATTTTGGTAGATCTGGATCTTTTGGATAGAGATTACGTAAAAATGCACATTCCATTTCAATAAAATCTGTAACAGCGCCGAGTTTTTTGTAACCTAGTGGACACACATCACGTCTTCCAATCAAACCCATAGCATCATGTTTTTCCTTAACTTCTTTGTAGTAGTTTTCAACTCCCCAAAGATAACTGTAACAGAAAAAAAAATCAACTATTCCACAAAATGATAATGATTAATCGTGCGAAACATTATAAAAAAACGAAGAGTATAAAAAAAAAGAATATAATTCCTTCACTGTTACTAAGTATAAATCTCCTTATAAAAATCGTCAGAGCTTTTGTTATGTGAAGGATATTATATTAATGCATACAATTTTCTACCTAGGAGGAGGAGGACTGCCACTTGTGAGTTCTTCGCGTCCCCTATAGACAACCCAGTCTACCAACATGAACACTCAACATAATATATACAGGGCAGAAATAGTTGACAGTTGAAGTAATCACGAGGAGTGTTCAAAAAACACTTTTATATAATACCTAACATTTCGACAAATTTATTGGCTTCTTGAGGGGCCAGTACAACAGTAAAAAACAGCATTATCAAAAGATTGTAAAAGTTATACCTTTTTGAGGAAATTTAAAAACATCAGAAAGTAAAAATTGGGATACTTATATAACAGATGTAAGAGAGTTAGATGGAATAAATGCTGAACCCTGTATAATAAAAGACAGACACAAACTGCCAGGACTCTACACATATAATAGAAATCAGGTAGCGAGAGATTTAGACAGAGTGCAGAGAAGGGTAGAAGTGGGTTGCTGACTTGTAAACTGTTGTAGAAAAATTGTCCCCTGTAGGGCTAGCTCGGTTATGTATACAGTGTCTCCCACTCCAGCCTGCCTAAGTAGAGAGTGAGATTCTCAATTTGGTGTTTCTTCTGCTATTCGGATCCTATTACACTTACAATAAAGAAAAAGTAATGAAAAAGTTATTTTCAAAATATGAAGCTAATAAAACATACATTACAACAACAACAACAAAATCGCAAACTCAAAGAAGGCAATACAAACAATAATTAAATCTGGTCAACAGATCTGTAGGTACTACTGTTAAACTACATCATCACAAATGAAGAAAGGAAGGTATGAAAGTGCAAGGTTTATTGCACTGTGGAATTGAAATTTAGGAGATAGAAGAAAAATGTCTTACGAAGGATAGGAAATAGCAGAATTCATTTGTAGATATCTGAGGAATTGTGTTCGTTCTATAATTGATTAATATTTTTTCTTATTAGTGTTCGTTAATGTTGGTCGCGAGAACAGTCGGCATGTCAAATTTTTAACGTAAGGCACAGAAATATATGTACGAAGAGTTGTGGAGATTGTGTTAGAGGTAGTTGTCTAGTTGTGTTGGTTTGTTTGGAGGTAAAATGATTGGAGACTGTGTAAGATCATTTTTTTAATTATTATTTATATATTACATCTGATCCATAAATCCAACCTACTTATGGATCCATCCAATTTAGTAAGTGATGGACTTAAAACATTTAGTAAGTGGCACTTCCAGTTGATGGATTTTGCTCGAAATTTTCATGTCAGATACGAAATACCAAATTTGACCTTACAGTGATTTTTCGTTTTTGTTATAGTATGTTCACTCACACTCATACAACATTCGCTAAAAATATTTCTTTCGTACTCAGGGAACTTCAAAACTTATATTTCCGGTGAAAAGTCAACAGCAAAAATTTGACACGATCGCAATTCTTATTTTCACTAGAGGTATGATAGTAAATTAAAAACATACATTTTTACTTTAACAATCCGACTTTTTCACAACGAACACTAATAAGAAAAAAAACATTTTAGAGATGGTCAATATTAAAAAAACACAAAATATCCATCAATTACAGAATGGAACAAACAAACAAGATGGAAACCTGTCTACTGCAGTATCCTTACCCGATCATGCAATTACCCATCATTCGTAGACATGATTTTTCTTCCATCCCCTACCCTGCACACTCTCTAATCCAGGCAAAATGGTATAAGTAAAAAAAATACCAAAACTGAGATTATGCAATTTCTTTGTAGGGAGCGGTCAAAACTTTGTTGTGCAAGAGGGTATAAGTCCATTCTGAATAATCTGTCAATCATTCAAATGTGCATTTTGGGTTAAGAAGGAAAAATACAAACTATAACTGGGCAGAAGGATATAATAAGTGATTCCTCTCCTGTAAAATCATAGAAAGTGTCCCTTTCAACTAAACATTTAGTCAAAAAAATATATTTAAAGTAAATATTTCATGAATAATTATGTAAATTGAGTTTGTGTCTTTTTTGTTTTGCTTTCGTTATTTTTACGTATGTTTAAGGAGGGGGGGGGGTTATTGTAATCCAATTTTTGCCTTTTAAAATTTATAAATTTCTTTAAAATCCTGCAATTTGTATAATCACGTTGTTTGTTTTGTATTTTGACTGTTGAGTTAACGCAATCGCCTTTGGAGCAAATGGGTTCAATTCCCTTGATGACTCATAGGTTTGGGTAGCTTAAACTAGCCCCTATCTAATTTTTATTTTTCTAATCATTAAATACAATATTTCAATTATTTGTGAATGTTTTTATATAACTATTAATATGTATTTTTGTTAAATATTTATTGCAAATAATTGTAAAGACATTATGTTAAGGATTTTATTTATTTAATGGCGTTTATATATCTGTGGGGGTGAGTTGGCTTCCTCCAAGTGGTGCCCCTGGATACTGCCTAGGCAGGAACTGAACGGCCAACAGGGGGTCTCAACCTGAGGGCACGCAGCGTTCTGGAACATCTTTGGACATGAGGAGACCCGCACGGCAGCCTGATGTCGTAAGTGGCAGCCCTACTATCAGGATCGGAGGCTTCGGGCTAATAACCCGCTCCTCTTAAACTTTTAATATTACAAGTCAAGAAAGAAATAGAACCGGACGGAATTATTGGAACTTGATCGGGCGTGGAAAAAGGTTTATAAGATTCGGAACATGGAATATTAGGGGAATTAGTGGAAAGGAAGACGAACTGGTTGGAGAAATTAAAAGGGCTAAAGTAGACATACTGGGTATTACTGAAACAAAAAAGAAAGGCCAAGGAAAAATGCTAATAGAAGACCACCTGTTCTTATATTCTGGTGTATCAGTCGCAGAAAGAGCGGCAGGGGGAGTAGGATGTATCATGCATGAAAGATGGAAGGAGAATATAGTCTCCTGGAAGCCTATTAGCAACAGACTAATGACTGTGACTTTAACGGAGGGTGATAGACAACTGAACATTATTATAGCCTATGGACCGAATGAGGATGCTACGCAAACCGACAAGGACGCATTTTATGAGTTAGTTCAGGGAGAAATAGATAATTTTAAAGAGAGTAATTATCATTATGGGAGACCTAAACGGACGAGTAGGTAAGAACGTTAAAGACTAGCAAGGAGTGGTCGGAATGCACGGAGAAGAGACTCTCAATGAGAATGGAGAAAGAATACTGAACTTGTGTCTATTGAATGATCTAGTCATTGCTAACACCTTCAGGCCACATAAAACAATCCACAAATTCACCAGAGAGGAACCATGCAGGAATGAAAAATCCATTATCGATTACTTCTTAATACCAAGAGCTATGATCAGAGAAATGGCAGACATTAGGGTTAAGAGAGGCTTTGAGATAGGAAGTGACCATTATATCCTCATTATGGACAAACTTTGGCTCGGTCAACAAACAACCACAGGAAAATCCCGGAATATCAATGTAGTAAGAACTAGGATAAAATCATACAAATTAAAAGAGGAAGCTACTGCTACAGAATACCAACAAGAGGTAGAGAGAATAGCCAGAGAAATGAGAGAGAACTGGGAATCAAATTCCATAGAAGAGTGCTGGGCGGCTTTTAAAAACATTATTCTGACATCAGCAAGCAATATTTGTGGTACAAGTAGAGTAGGAAAGGCTAGGAAAAGAACGTCATATGGTGGTCGAATGAGGTCAAAGAAGAGGTCAGAAACAAGAAGATCTTATGGAAAGCTTACCTGGCGAGTAAAAGGGAGGAGGATTACAGGAAATATAAAGAACAAAGGGAAAAGACTAAGAAGACGGTATTCTTGGCCAAGCGAAAGTCGTGGGAAGAATTCGGAGTAAAAATGGAGGCTAACAGTAAAGAAAATCAAAAACTCTTTTACAAGGTACTGAAAGCTATGCGTAAAGAAACAAAGGAACCGGTCCTTAAGTTTATTAAAGATAAACATGGGAGAATTCTCAATAAAAGTGCAGATATTATGGCCAGATGGAGAGAATACTTCCAAGATCTCCTAGGCGGAAACAGTGAAGATCAGCCACCTGAGAATATAAATGACCCAGAGCCGGACTGGGAAGAGGACGACTATATTGAAGAAGACGAGCTGGATGACGCCCTCCTCAGGATGAAATTAGGAAAAGCACCTGGCATCGACGGCATTACACCTGAAATGCTTAGGTATATGGGTGCACAAGGTGATAAAATCATGCTCAAGCTCTTAAATCTAATATGGAAGCAGAAGAAAATACCAAAAGATTGGGAAGTCTCCATAATAGTACCTATTTTCAAAAAAGGGGATAACAGGTCCTGTGAGAATCACAGAGGAATATCTCTTCTGAGCGTCCCAAGCAAGATTTACTCACGAATTTTAGAAAGAAGACTAAGAGCCCTGCTAGAAAAGAAGATAGAGGAAGAGCAGTACGGGTTTCGCACGCAGCGTAGTACCCAAGACCTCATATTCACTATAAGACAAATCTCCGAAAAGCTTATAGAGAAAGATAAGGAGATAAGCTGCTGCTTCGTGGATTTGGCTAAGGCTTTTGATAGAGTAAAGAGCAACGAGGTTGACCAGGCATTGGAGAATCTTGGGGTAGATAGGGGGCTTCGATGGGCCGTACAAAGCCTATACAAAGTAAACAGAGGTATAGTCAGAAGCTGCCATAACACCTCCAAGGAATTTACGACGAATTCAGGCATTCGACAGGGATGTAGCCTCAGTCCACTGTTGTTCATTGTCCTCCTCAACACAGCCCTACGAAATGCAAAAAGGAAAATGAGAGGGTTTAATTCCGGCTACCGAAATCTCTGCCCAATAAGCTATACCTTGCTAGCGTATGCGGACGATATAGTAGTGTTGGGAAAAGATGGAAGGGATCTTCAGTTCAACATTTTGGCGCTACAAGAAGAACTCAGGAAAAGAAATATGGTGATAAATGAAAATAAAACGAAAGTCATGAGGATAGGCAAGAGAAGTGCGCCAAATGGGCGAATTGTCCGTATTAATGGAAAAGTGTTAGAGCAAGTAGATACATTTAAGTACTTAGGAGCTCATATCACTGAAAACGGACTAATCGACACTGAAATTCGTGAAAGAATTCATTCCGCTGGAAGGTTTTTCAATGCAGTGAAAAAAGGCTTCATTAACAAGAAAGAGATCTCCAAAGGTACGAAGGTAACGATCTTTAAAAACACATTCATCCCAATCCTTACCTACGCGAGTGAATCTTGGACTCTTACAACAAAACATAAGAGCCAATTACAAGCAATGGAAATGAGATTCCTACGCCGAATAGAGGGGAAAAGTAGAAGGGATAGGATAAGGAACGCTACCATTAGAACAAGCCTAGATGTGAAGCCAGCCCAGAGGTACATTGAAGAGAGCCAATTAAGATGGTATGGACATGTATGCAGAATGGACGAAAGCCGGATGGCCAAAATAAGCCATGAGACTCAGACCATAGGAAAAAGGCCGCGGGGTAGGCCTAGAAAGAAATGGGAAGACGGCATCAAAGATGCCCTTACTTCCCGAGGAATAGAGTGGAGCAGAAGACGACAGCTGGCCATGGAACGGGATACTTGGTATCTGCAGGGGAACTCTTACACCGTAATGCGGTAGACAAGAGATAGATTAAGTAAGTAAGTAAGTAAGTTATATATCTGTCTTCAAAACAACTTTTTAATTTATTTTATTTAAGTATTTATTTCTATTCAGATCTTTTTAGATATCATTTTTATTTTTGCAACGGGCGCCTTCTACCCGGCCCTGGAGCCATACAGATTTTTCTGGTTACAATGGATTTATGGTTTCATGGTCACTCTATATCCATCTAACCCAGTAAGTTATTTTCACTCAAAAGGGATAGATTCTGTCTTGAATAAAAAGCATCTCTACTTCCCAACATACTAAAGAAAGAGCATGCTATTTATTATACAGTATTTTCTAATGTCTAATCACAATTTATAATAATTCCATTTTGTCATTAATCACACACACACACACACACACACACATAGAAACATAATCTTCCGCACATACAAACCGCAAGTGTCGAGTGAAACGATAACATTGCGTTTGAAGTGAACTCTCTGCATGAAATGGATAGATTTACTCTGACGATGGATGAAAATCCTAAACCGGTCAGGAACAAAATAAATATGCATGCTACGACGGAAAAATACCAGAAGTTATCCAGCATTGCGGACCGAACCACATATTCAACATACTAAAGGATAAGAAAAATAACTCCCAGGATACTTGACATCTGTCTCTCTTAAGCTAACCAAATGTTTTTATAAGAGTAATAATTAGAATAGGGTAAATCTGTGGCGTTAGTCAATTTTTTCCTTCTCACCCTGTTCCTTTTCTTTTACATAAAACCAGTTTCAGTCATTTTTAAATTCTAAAAGGGTGAGAGGGAAGAGTAATAATGTCGGCATTCACCATTTCTAAATACCTTGAAGATGGGCGATTAATGGAAAAAAGCTAGAGCAGATAAAATCTCGGGCAACTAAAATAAATTAAAAATTACCTCATTTGTTGAAGAGTCTGGGATTCTAAAAACTCTCTTCCTTTATCAGTGTCTTGCAATTCCCTTAATATATTTTGAATACAATATTTAGTATTAGATGGTGAGTTATCAAAATCAATTGCACATTTCAAATAGGTAGATATAACTTCGTCTAATGGTAGCTTTCCTTCCTGGCGAAATATTGAAACATTCCATTCTGCAGCCCTAGCTATCATTACACTAGTGCAACCAGTTTCATCTTTAAATTTTTGTATATCCTCAAATTTTTCTATTTCTTTAGAGCCTCCGCTAAAACAGAATTATTTGCGAAATATTTCATAACTTATCTAGAGACTATGTTCATGAGAGAAATACTTACTTGGCTATAACTGGAATAGTCAAAATGTTGGAAATTTTCTTAATTGTTCCATTCCTGTTTGCGTGCTGGGGTCTTTCATTTTTGGTTCTTCCATGAATTGCTATTGCCGAAATTCCACAAGCAGCCAATTTCTCACATAAGGTAATACTATCACTTTCACTATCTAATAATCTGATTTTACAAGTTACTGGACGTTTTATCCCATTCACTAATTTCTTAAGTATAACAGTTGCTTTTTCGGGGTTGGTAAGAAGAGCAGCACCCATTCCTCCTTTCAAAGAAAATTCCTTAGGGCATCCCATATTGATGTCGATTCCAGCAACATCATGTTCACTGTGCCAATAAAAAAACTGAAATTAGCAAACAAACAAAAAAAATGCAAAATAAATTTGTAATTAAATTCTAATAATTTACTACAATGGCAGACATTAGCCTTGCTACTCGAAAGGCACGATCAGCATCGCAAGTTCCAATTTGAAGAATAACTCTATCTCTTTCTTCAGGACAAGTTCTAAATACAACTGTGCCATCTGTTCTGTCTATAAAGTCCGTGGTTCCTAGGACATCTAAAAATGAAACATTTGAAATATAAATTTGAATTCAAACAGCATTCACTTCTGTGCATCACGAGAGCAAATGCAGTTTTAATATCGTAATTTACAAAACTATATAAAAAAGCAATTCAACATAAAAGTGCGTAATATATTTATGTGAAATACCATCTTTCTTTTCTGCAAATAAAAATATTAATTTGTTAAGGAAGCAGTCAAGTATACTTCTTCATTTGAAATGCATACTTATTATGAAGATCAAATAAAAAGTTCCTGAATAAATAATTGCACCTACCATTTTGTCTTCTTTCGGACCTAAGAAGTTTCCAATCAATTAATTCTTCTGTATAAACCAGATCAGCTCCATATCTCAGTGCTAATAATCTCATAGGCAAAGTACCAATTCGTACCATCGGGGCTAATATTATTTTATCTGAATAAAATTCGTTAAACGACATAATAAGATTAAAATGTATCTTTTAATTCACAAAACTATTTTTTTTTTAAATCTGGCACACTGTCATTAGGCAACTATCAAATAAACAAATATAATCAATAAACTTGGCACTTTTAGTCAAAAAGCCTCATTTCACTCGTTTGGATCGTGAAACCTTCCTAATAGTTACTTCTGCACTTGGGCGATCAAATAATATCATAGAAGTTATCTTCAGATTATTTACAAACGATATTGCAATAATTTAATAAACTAATGACAAATTAACGGATCAGAAAAAATTTAGACATTTTATACTTGCATTATTAAAGATATGCTTTCTAATTTAAAACACTTTATTGAATAATAATTAAACAAATTAGGTGCTAATTTAGTTGTTATTGGATTTAATTTTATTTAAAAATAAATTTTGAGGAATAGAGTTATTGAAGTCGTAGTAATGTAAATATATAATTATCTCAGAATATCCATTTTTTGAAGATAGCAAGAAAGAGAAGTAATTAAGCTAATTATTCTCTAAAAAAAAAAAGGAAAAAGTTATTTTATTATTATTATTTAACTTATTGAAGTTGTCATAACTGTTTGAAACAGCGTGGTTGTTGGCACTTACACATCTTGTAGGTTGGTGATGTTAGTGTTTGTGCAGTAAGTTGGAGTGTTTTGCCGAATTATATGTACGCCTAAAGTCAATTTAGTTTATGACTAAAATAGTGTGACAATGGAGTTAAAAGTGTTGCTTTTAGTGATTATTGGTTACATTAATAGCTGCATAGGACAAGATAATCAATTAGGCGATATTGTTGTTAAAAATGTTGACCGGTCAATTGATATTTCTACCCAATTAACGAAAGTTTTATGCAAAATACAGATTGAAAATATTGGAAAAACGGCTGTTAACAAATTTGTTTTTAGCATTGAATCTCCACTAAGTTCAAAAGTGTCTTATCTTAGTGCACAGACTGCTGACATTAGTAAATCAACATTGAAAACTACACCAACTCGTATTCAAGGAAAGGATAGCGATAATTTTTGGAATATTGATTTAAGGGAACAATTGTTGCCAGGAAAATTGAATACTTTTGAAGTTGAATATATTTTAACAGACGCTCTTATCCCTTATCCAACTTCCATTACACAAAAAGAAAAGCAATTAGTGAAATATGTTGGTAATCATTATGTGTATTTACCCTACACTTCTCAGAAGCAAACTACCACAGTTATCTTAGGCTCTAGAATTATTGAACATTTTTCCAAACTTAATCCAGTTTCTCAATCTGACAGTACCATAACCTATGGACCATACCAACAAGTACCTGCTTATTCTAATGATCCCATGTCAGTGCATTACGAAAATAATTCTCCCTTCCTTAAAGTACTTAGATTAGAGAGAGTAATTGAAGTATCACATTGGGGAAATATTGCGGTTGAAGAGACCATAGATCTATTACATACTGGAGCAACACTTAAGGGTCCATTTTCTCGTTATGATTTCCAAAGAGAAGCACACAGCGGACTATCAAGTGTGAAATCTTTCAAAACTGTATTACCAGCAGCAGCTACAGATGCTTATTACCGAGATGAAATAGGAAACATATCAACCTCACACATGCGCATAATGAGTGACTCTGTGGAACTTGATTTAAGGCCAAGATTTCCATTATTTGGAGGATGGAAAACACACTATGTGTTGGGTTACAATGTTCCAAGCTATGAATATCTGTATCACGCCGGTGATCAGTACAAACTGAAAATGCGTGTTTTGGATCATGTTTTTGATGATATGGTTGTTGATGAATTAATTACCAAAATAATATTACCAGAGGGATCAGAAAATATTCATTTGACACTACCTTTTTCTATGACAAGATTGCCAGATTCCAGGCACAGTACATATTTGGACACAAAAGGACGTCCTGTAATTACTGTCACCAAACAAAACCTAGTTGAAAATCATATACAACAATTTGAATTGGATTATGTATTTCCACGTATACTCATGTTACAAGAACCATTGCTGGTAGCATTTGCTTTCTATATATTGTTCTTACTTGTCATTATTTACGTAAGACTTGATTTCTCTATTAGTAAAGATGAAGTTGGAGAAAGTAAATTACGTATATCCGGAATTGTGGATAAAATTCTCCAACACCTTGATAAAAGAGCAACAACATATACACAAATGGATGATCAGTTTACTAAGGTGAAATCAACCAAAGATGTCAACAGTTTTAACTCCATATCTAAAACCATAAACCAGGAATATAAAGCGGAAACATCAAGTATTGCAGAATTATTATTAAAGTTGAAGAGTGAGGCCCCAGAAGTCAGTGAAAAAATATCAGAACTTCAGCGACTGGACAAAACTTTGAAAGATATATATACCCAAAAACAATCGCTATACATAGATAAATTAATTCCTGGCAAAATTGGAAGAGGGGCTTTTCTTGATTCAGAAGCAGTTCTTAATAAGAAGAAAGAAGAAACAATAGACAAAATTAACGCAATTATAAAAAATTTGCATTGATATAGACAGCATTAATTTACAGTCATTTTATCGGAACTGAGGGTTTTTATATATATTGTTTACAATAATTATTGTAAAAACTTATGTTGAATCATTAGTTCAATAAATTGTATCGTAAACACATTAGTTTATATATTTTCAAAATTGTTTTATTTTTTTGCTTTAAACATGTTTATAAAATAAATAAAATAAATTATTATGAAAATTGAAGAACAATTAAAATTTCCAGTTTTTGTGTTGTTAAGTTGCAAGCCTTACTGCTCCCTTAAACTTATGACTTGACAATAACATGGCTTCCGCGAGGAAAAAGTTAGACGAGAAGAATATAAAAATATTACGTGAATTAGTGTCATTGGCAGAAAATAAGTATTGTTTTGATTGCCATCAGCGAGGACCAACTTATGTTAACGTAACTATAGGATCTTTTGTGTGTACATCATGTTCCGGAATGCTGTAAGTATACTGAAAAGAAAAGCATGTGATGATTCCTATATATATTTGTGATTCCTAGGCTTAATTAGTTTAGATATTTGCAGTTTTCCGCCTTGTTATACCCATGATCTTTCGAAAATTTTAATTCATTTAATGGTATGCGATAAAGTACTACGGTTTTTAAATCATAAGCTATTTATAACAATAAATATCTTCGGATTTTGATACATTTAGAAAACAAGATATTACTAGGAAAATAAAGTGGGGGTCGTACTAGGTACGTCATGTTACTTGTTTATCTTCCTTATTTAAGCAGTTAATGTTGATAAACATGCACAGTCTCTTTCACATTTTCACTGAACTGGCCTTTTGAGGTAAAATGATTTTTATTATTTATTAAAGATAATTAAGTTTCATTACTTTTTATATATATCTATAATAAATTCATGCTTGATATATTTTGATACCCTTCAAAATAAAGAAGTAGAGCTTAACATTTAAATATTTCACGAAACCCCTTAAAAGGTATACAACTTACAGTTATGTAAATATTTATTTCATTAATAATCATTGCTTTAATGATTATTTGATATATTAAGACCAAGTTCTATGGTTTTAGAAGAATGGTGCATTCTAAGGGACATTCCTAATAATACACTTTTAGCTAAAAGCAATAGCCATTATATGCAATCTGTTGATGAGATTACACCAAAATTACGTACATATCTAGTTACGTACCAAAAATTAAATACATATCTAGTTTTCTTAAAACTGTTACAGTGAGTGTACCTCAGCCATTTATTACTCTTTCCAGTCGTCGATTTTATGTTTATTTATTACTACATAACCACCCACGATTTAGATTACTACCTCGGGGCCAATAGCCAATATTTAAAATAATCTTTTAAGAATTTATTTTAAATCTACAAGATATTGTATCTAACTTCTATGACAGACAGTTATATTTATGACGTAAAAAGAAATTGTCTATAACATTCCAAGTGTAATCCCTCTCTTTATAATTATGCTTTTCAAAAAAATTGTATGCTGTCACAATTATTGTAATATAAATTTAGATTGCGTTGAATCGTCTTTAAATCCTTTATGTATATTGAAAAAAGTTTTTAAGATTGATTAAATTGCCTTGGTACTACATCTCGCTTCTCGAATGAAATTTGGTAAAACTGAGAAAACATGATGCCGACTAAGTTAACAGTTTAATCTGTTTATATGCTACGATGCAAAAATAGAATCACAAAACTTTCTTATCCAGCATCATTATAAAAGGTTATTCATAAAATCCAACAATTGTAGATGACCCTGTAAATAGTTAAATAAACAAAAGTCTGTCACAAAGTAATAACGTAAACCCTCCAAAAAGAAGAATAGCACGTTTTATGATCTCTTATCAGTACTGTTTCAAATGAATGAGTTCACGTTGCCTAAGAAGTTTATTATTAAATTCAACATAATTAAATGGAAATTTAAGAAGACCATAGCCTATATGGTTTTCAGAACGGTTTGATTGATAGAAGACGGGGCGGAATAATTATTATTTCAATATATAGTCTATCAAGAACTTAGAAAAAATTTCTAATTATCGAAGTGAAATGTAATTGTATGAATTCATGCTTCTTTTCTAATTTAAGAAGTAAACAGGGCAATAAAGTTTATTTAATAGTATTTCTCGTTTAATTTTACAGCTTCGTAGACTTTTTGCTTATTCAATGATTTCAGTAAAACAGATTTGAGAAATTGTTCCCTAATTGTTTTGTTTGTTTAATCTTCTGTGGGGAAGGACCTACCAGCTAATCCACAGCCCCTCTCGGTCTGCGTAGCTACCCCAAAGTTTGGAGCCTTCTCAGTGCATTGCCGGCCTCCGGACAGTATTCTTTTGTACAGGCAACACTGCCTATCACTGGACAAGATAATCGATCTAAATACGGCAAGAAAATCTAAGGGAAATAATGCTGGACTCGAACCCGGGACCTCAGCGTTGCTAATCCAGCGCTAACACGGAACATTTTTGTCTTAAATAGATGAATAGGAAAAGGAATAGAAAATTGCCGATATAAAATATGAAAGAAATTTTTGACACCTTCAATAATATTGGGTGCTAAAGAAATAAATGCTCAAAGTGAAAATCTGGTGGAAACATGCACGATTTTCTCTTACCCCTTTTAATTCTGTAACATATAAAATGACAAATTTTCTTTAAATTTCAAATTTCGCTCATATCTTCTAACATAAATGTACAGGTAGTATCTGTAGTACAACAACAGAGGCAGATAGATAATGAATTAACACATTTGAATTTTGAAAGTCTCAGATTCTACAAAACCACCGAAAAACATTTTTTTCAGAAGAATGTTTCAAATAAAAGTGATACGTTTCAATCTAAGCACTCCAAGTTTAAAGAAAATCATTACCATTCGAGAAAATTCGAAAAAACTCAATTCTGAAAATAGCACATTCGTTAAACCGATTTTCTTCAATTTGGAATTCTGTCATATGGGTAATAATATTATATTAGTGGTAAAACAATGTATTTTGCTGAAGTGGTACTGCCCCCCCCCCCAGAACCCCAAAATTAAATTTTTCCAGGGAAAATGTTTCAAATAAAAGTGATAGATATTTATGTTGAAGATAGTGTGCAGAGTTTAGAGAAAATTGTTATAGACGTTTATGAGAAATTCACGAAAACAAAAAAGAACCATTCAGTAAAGTCGCATATCCATTGAAGGGTTTTACTTGAAATTTCGTGTCTGATACGGTGGTAGTGACAAAATAGAAAATCAAGTTTCAGGTTCCTGAGACTTTTCGTTTTTTTTTTTTCCATACTAAACCCAATTCCTAAAACTAGCACGATCGCAATGTTTCCTCTTATTAGGAGTAAGAGAAAGTAAAGACCTGTATGTTTTATGTTGGGACAAATACGTAAAATTTGTCATTTTATATATAATATATTTATTTATATTATTTATATATATATAAAATATGGTGTATATTTATATTATATATGGAGGTTTAGTATATATCATATTTTAGTATTTATAATGTATGTGGGTGCATGTAATAATTACATGTTCTATATATATGTATTAATTAGATAAGTTTCTGACCAACAGGAGCTTTTTTACTTGAGGGTTACGGAATACCCAACATTGAAAATCAGGAGACGCCACTGATATATATATATATAATAGTAATATTTTACTATTTATAATATATATACTATTATGTAACAGAAATTCCAAGTTTGGCGATAATCTGTAGTGGAAGTACATTGCTGAAAGGTGTATGTTTAAAATAGTACCATTTTAATGAAAGATTTTATATAGTTTTTGCGATTTCTTTAAAATGATTGCATTGATATTTTTTAAAATTCATTGGGGCTCAGAAGTTTTTTATAACATTAGGAATTTTTAAGTATGTTTACGGTTGGGTCTGTAAAGCTGGAAAGCATCTGATATTTTTTGAGATTGCCGGCTTCTTGGTCCCGTGATGACCACAAAAGAAGCAGATTATCACGGGAAAAAATATTTCTTTATTTTTAGGTATGTTACAAAAATTCCGAATTAGAAGAAAATCAATTAACAGTATGCCGCTTTGCTTAGCGGTTTCTTTCTCAAAACGGCTCCAATTTTTCTTTAATTCTGTTGTGTACTGCATATATTTAAGGCTTTTATTTGAAATATTATCGTGGTTAAGTGATTTTTAGGGAACCTGTGCGTTAGACTTGTCTTTGAATTGCCATTTCAGTACTTAAACCATAACACACATTATACATTAACTGAACTAAATATTCAGAACTAATCCAAGATTGAAGAAAGCATTAAAGGTTGAAAAATAAATATGCACGTTTCATTCCAGATTTTTTTTGTTAGATGTTGTTTTTATATTTTAATTGTTTTATACAAAATATGGCTGATAAAGTTTTTTTATTTAATTTTTCAACACTGATTCCAAAGCAGAATCTGTTATTTCAAAAAAAAAATGTGTTGTGAAGAACTCGCATGATTTTCTTTTACTCCTTTTAATGCATTTTACGTATTTGTTCCAATATAAAATATAGAGGTGGTGTACCAACCTTTAGGTATACCAACCTAATCTTGAAATATAATAAAGTGATGAATATTTTATGGCCCAGTTGAGCGCTCTAAAAACACTGAACCAACTATACATAAAATTTGAACTTAACGACATAAATTCTGCCCACCTATCCAAAATAATGTTTTTTTGGAAAAAGTTTAATAAAGTAATACGTTTTTATATGTGAAATTAGCCCAAATTTAAAGGAGATCGTAATCATTTTCGAGAAATTTTAAAAAAACTTAAAAACCTATTCTATAAAATCACTTCCATTTCTGAATTTTTTTAACTTGAAATTCTAGTGATACTTCTAATGTGTAATTAATATTATGTAGGTGTAAAATATATAATATACTGAAATGGTACGTTAGAGAAAAGAATGACGCTCCTATTCCCCAGAACCGTCAAAAGAATCAATTTTCCCCGGAAAATGTTTCAAATAAAAGTGATAGGTATATATGTGTGTTGACAATATACGAAGTTTAAAGAAACTCGTTTAAGTATTTTCGAAAAAATTACGAAAAACAAAAAAACTTTCTTTAAAGTTGCATATTCGATTGATGGATTTTGCCCGAAATCTTCGTGTCTGATGCGATGTTAGTACTTAACGGCATACTATGTATGAGCTTCCTGTGACTTTTCATTTTAGAGATAATATGTTAAAACACGCACACAGATCTCGCTAAAAACATTTTTCGAATTCAGGGAACCCCCTACTGTATTTCCGGTGAAAATTCTAAAATCTGGCACGATCGCAATACTTCCTCTTTATGGGAGTAAGAGAAAGTAAAAATTATAGTTTGTATTTTCGTCATAGTATGTCGTTATTTAGTTAAAAAAAAATTGCGTCACTTACTGAGATTTATGTAAACATGTTTTCATTATATTTGAATAACCAGATGTGCGTTGGCGATTAGTTTAGCATTTAATCACAGTTCGTGCAATTTCGATTAAATGTTTTTTGTTTTTTTTTCTAAATTTACTTATCTTTGTTTGTCTGCCCACTATTTATTGATAAGTTTTTCTGAATAACACATTCATAACATATTGACGCAACTTAATTTGTCAGTACGTTCTGATGTTTAGAACTTTAGGGAATTGTAAAAAAATGTCTAATATGTTATTTTGCTTATAAGAGTATCTTTAAGAGATATTTTGCTTACGTTGGAGCAAATAAGAAAATGTAATTTATCTGAGATTATTTAGTTTCGGACTTGGAGTGTTTCCTAGAATTCTCAGAAGAAACTCTGATATGACCCGCAATTTCTTTATTGGAATTCACGAATTCCATTAATAAATTTTGGATATTATAATTTTTATAAAGACCTTTTTTACTTTATACATAATGTAGTATTAGAATCGTGCATATATAGATTTCAATTTCAAGAATAGATTATTTTGTGAGGTCTTTTAAAAAAAGAGAAAGACCTCTTTATTAAGTAGTTAGTAAATAGTAAATATACCAGATTTTAAAAATATTGTTAGAGCAATTTCTGCAAAATAATTTTAAAAAATCATTCAGTAAATGTTATTTTTTATTTAATGATGTTAATCAAAATCTTCTTGGCGTATCTATACGGACATCACGTTTGAACTTCCTTGATTACTCACAAAAAAAAAAAAAAAAAAAAGTTTCGGTGAAAATGCATTTTTCTAACATTTTTGACAAAATTGCATCACTATTTAATTGAATTTACTTTTTTTGATTATAACAGAGACAGGAAGGTCTGTTAAATGTTACTTTAAAAATATATATATTTGTTTTACTTTCTCTTACTCCTTAGTAAGGGAAATATTGCGATCGTATCAAATTCGCCATCTTCTCGGTTTTCTTTAAACTTCATAAAAGAAATACTTACATTTTTTATTTGAAAAATTTTTCCGGAAAAATTGATTTTTGGGGGATTCTAGGGGAACAGTAGTGTTCAGCTTTATTCTAAAGTACAATTTTTAGTAAAATGTATGGTTCTGCCACCTATGAGGTATTAAATACATTAGATAGAGGCTTTGCTAGAATTTCAAATTTGAAGAAAATCGGTTAAACGGAAATTTACAGAATAGGTATTTGAGTTGTTTAGATTTTTCTCGATAATGACTATAACGATTTCCTTTAAGTTTAAAAATATCATTTTTATTTGTTACTGTTTTCTGAAAAACTTGTTTTTAAGAGCTTTTGAGGGATCTGAGACGTTAAAATTGAAACGTGTTTTGTTTATTATTGGCATTCTCTAGAATATAATCATTCTGTACGTGCCCACTCGGTTGGTAGGTTGGCACTTGTCTCCCCCATATCTGTATATTTATATTAGGACATGTGAGAAAAATAAATCTGGTGTTTAAAGAAAATTTATCATTTTATAACTGTATTGAGAAGAACAAGAGAAAGTCTGTGAGTGTTCAAACCAGATTTTTTTTAAAGATTATTAAGATTATTTTTGTAATATTTAAATTCCAAGCTTCCTTTTTTTTTCTTCCAAATTTAAGAGGAATATTAATAAAATTATGGTTTAACTAAATTTGTTAATATTGCCTCTAACTAGTAATTTTGGTTTTTCTTCATAACATAAATTTTCTTAATAGATTTTTAAAAATTTAAATTTTTATATCTTTTTTTTGTCTATTCAGGAGAGGTCTCACACCACCTCACAGAGTAAAATCTATTTCTATGGCGACTTTTACACCTGAAGAAATAGAACAGCTAAAATCGCAAGGGAATGAGGTAATAAAATCATTTTAAAAACTAATTTTTGATTGCCTATTATGAGGAATATTTTTTTAGGAAATACCTAATATTAAGGAGATATTACTTCTAACTCATTGCTTTGGTTTGAATTAATAATGGTTATTCTTACTGTCTTTTGAGAAAAAAAAGTTGTTAAAAAATTATATTACATATATTTGCTAAGTTAGTTAGTACTTAATATTTATATTTACTATAAGTTACTTAAATTAAATATTTACTTTATTTAATATTTACTATAAGTTACTTAATATTTTAAATAATATTAATTTAATCGCTTTAGTATTGTAGAAAAGTTTGGTTGGGATTATGTGACGACGCTTCTATGATTCCGCCTAAAGATGAGCAACAAATCAAAGAGTTCATGATCTCGAAATATGAAAGAAAAAGGTAATGTTTTCAATTTATTTTACATATTGTTATGAATTTTGAAAAAAAAAGTTATATTTTTCGATAAATCTGTATCCATATTTGATATGTACAAATCTGAGTCACGGGAAAATAAACTTAGGTACCAAAGAATGCCTCACAAAGTTAACAGTAATATTCTGCTTGAATTCTTATTTTTACAATATTGCTACCTAAATGTGTAACCCTGGCCAACGAGGCCGACGTAGTATCAATAATATCAGTTTATTGATAGAATTGAAAACACCACAATAAATACACGATTTCTACAAAAGCATGTAAAAATATGGTGAGCGAATAAGCTTATGTTCACTTAAATATAATGAGCATGTTTTATAACTTTCATAGCACTATTATAAATAGTGCTTTGTTGCATTCCTCATTTACTCATATTCATCCAATCCGATTCGACTTAATCTGTCTTAGATTGTGTTTACGCTTTCTGGCTTAGATTTATTTCAATTCTCTACATCTAAAATTCATAATTTCTGAATGACTTATTCCATAAAAATTGATGTTAGATTTAGATTCTTTTAGGGGATAATGCACTGCCACCTGAATGTTCTTTTGAGCCTTCTCAGTGCACAGCCAGCCTCCAAGCAGTGTATTCTAGCTACAGACAAACACTGGCCAGTTATGGGCTACTGAGTTAATCCCTTCCTTTAAAATTGATGTTAAGAGAAGCTTTGATGATAAACCCTCTTCTTGATGTTTTTATAATATATTATGATACCGTCATCAATAAAACATTAAGGACAATTAAAAAGTAATGGAAGATTTCAAAATTAGATAACATTTCTTAAATTGAAATTGAATTTTGAATTTTTGACATGATCTGATTTTTCATCCGGTTTTATTTATCTTACTGCTTTAAGGGGATTCCAAAATGAGTTTTCAGAAAAAAAAAATTCGAGGACCACTAGTATAAAAGTTTTTTTTTGAAATTGGTCTGTGTGAATTTAAAACAACATAACTCGAAATAATTACAAGAAAATTGCTTGATTGCGAAAAATCGCTGGAATCTCATACTGAATTTTATGTTTGGCTACACCAGAGTATCATGAGGAAATTCTTAACCGGAATTAAACTTTTTGAGAAAAATTTTTAGTTTTCTTCGATTTAGTCGAAAACGGCTCCAGCGATTGCTTTAAAATTTGCATATACAGTACACATAAGGTCTATTATTTGATATAGACAATTTTTCTGTCAAAATTGATTTTAAAGGAATTCTGAAAAAGGGGTGAACTCCTCTAAAATACTTGATGACACATTCCGAATGTTTCTTTTAAGTTTTCGATCTTCTAAAAACGCCTCCAACGATTTTCTTTTTTCATACTTCCTATTCTTTCAACATATATTAACCCTACTTTCATTTGAAACATATTTCTAAGAACTTTGGAGGTATAATCAACATTTAAAAGTAACCCCAAATATTTCGCGTCGTGCTGAGACAGATTATATATTAGATATTCTTAACTCTCTCATAACTCAAATTATTCAAATTTCTTGTAATAATTACCAAAGAGAAATTTGGTTTTCATTAAAATTGGTCTCTTTTGTAATATCTACCTCGTGGTCATCTGACCTGTGATCAGGCTGTGGATTGTAATAATCTACAGATTTATGCATTTATTCGTGATAGTATAAAATATATAAATAGTAATATAGAAATAGTACGAGTACTAGCCTCGAATATAGTATCGTTCAACATCTATCCTTGCATAGAGAATTTTAACAAAAACCCTTTCGGCCCATCGGGAAATCACGATGTCTCGCTGGTCGAATTCATCGTGTGTTAATTTTGAAGTTAAGGTAACATTAATGTATTTTCCTCGATTACAGGTAGAAAAACAATAAAATATTTTGGTAGGGTTATATTTAAATTACCTAATAAAAAACAGTTCTTTGCAGTTAATTGCAATAAATTCCTTATCATATTTAAATCATAAATTAATGAAACAGCCTGTTCTAACTGTAATGGAATCAGATATTAGATGTAATGGAATCGTTTGATGTGTGATTCCTGGAGTAGCAGATGTCTTGAAGAGGGCGGAAGTTAGTTTGAGAGATTTGGAAGTTAGTGCTCGAATTATTAAACTGTTTTTTATATAAAAATAAACTGTATTTTAACAATAATTTAAACGTGATAAATGGTAACTAATAATATAATAAAATACTTAATAATAAATAGAAGATAAATAGCTGATAATTTAGAATGGTTAAAATAACGAACTAAAGTGCACAACTACGAGAATGATAAGTTGAATATAACTGTGAATTGCCGCTCGTGTATAGTTTGGTCGTAGATGATATAATAATCCTTCGTCGTATATCATAGAGTTTATATATACTGTTGTTCACACTCACACCAAGATATCTGTCTTAGTGTGCGGCCTTGTGCGACCTTCGTAGTTTTCTGACCTTATTTAGTGGCCATACTTATCGCGGTGCCTGCCTTTTGATGTGAGAATTGATGAAAAGGCTTTGTTGTTTGTTTGGTTGACCGCGGCTGTCGGCGGCCAACAGTGTTACTGTTTTCACCTTTTGTAAATTATTTCTTTGGCGTACTTTGCCGATGTCAATGACTTTGCCATGTCATTACATAACTTAAAATTGTTTTAGGTATTATTTGAAACCGGAAGAATCTAATAATACCGCAGTGAATGGGACGAGTAAGCCTTCTACACCAATGAACCATCCAAAGATGACATCGTCCATTACCTTCCCGACTATTCCTTCGGTATGATTTCTTTTGTTAAAAGTATTTATTTATCTATTTTTTAATTTGCAATTAATTTAAGATTTGTAACAGTTGATTTTTATATATGATTACTATGAACTTTATAGAAGTAGAGGAAACTTATGACATAAGCGAAGTTTTATAGTTAATACAATAATTTTGGATTTTTTTTTTTAATATGAACCCTTGAAAATTATAATGTATTGTTTTTTTTTGTAAATGTATAAGATTTTTTGTGATCCACTAATGCAGTAGCAACCAACATCACATAGCAGCTTATAGGTTGACTTAAATCAAAGATAAAATTGACAAAACCAGATATAATCAGCTTTAGGAAAAATAATCATTACCCTAATTAGTATAGGTTTTTTAAGGTTGAATAAAGTATCTTGACCCCTCGAAATGTGTACGTTAGAAGCAGATATACAAGACGAAATTGGGAAGGTTGCTCGTTTAATTACTGTTTTGGCCTGCGGTTAGTGTTTATTTTATTTAAAAGTCTTTTTAACTCCTATTATTAAAAAAATGGCTTCTAAATACGAGGAATAACGTCTTTTGGTCCAACTTAAGTTGATTTTAACGTATACATATCTAAAGTAAAAAGAACTTACAGTGGTATAATCACACTAATATTGTTAGAGGAATAAAGGGATGTTGGAGATAAGATTGCCTGAACATTTACAAGCAACCAACAAGTGTGAATGTAACAGAAACATTACGTTGAAGTGAATTCCTATACGAACTTGGTGAATTTGCTCTGACGATGGATGAAAATCCGAAACCCCCAGGAACAATATAAATATGCATGCTACGACAGATAAAACACCACAATTTATGTCGGTTAATGGCTTTGTGAACACCGTATTTTTCCTAAGTGCTTAGTGTATGTCACCTCCCTTTGATATACAATGCCCTATGTTAAGAATGTCTTTTTTAGAAATTAAGTATTATTTATTTTTTACAGTATAATTGTGTCACAAGTAATAACTGCAATAACAACAGTACCACCTTTACTTCTGATACTTTTACCAATAATAAAGAAATAAATTCTTCTGTGGGGAGCTTTAATTTAGCCAAATTTAATAGTGAAGATATTAATTCTCAAACGACAACGGCGAATTTTGCAAATTTCGACGATAATCCCATATTTAGTTCGTCTACCTCAGGTGCTCTTCCAGGTAAAATATTTTGTCTATAAATATAATTTTGAGTTTTTCATTTTGTTTGAAACTATTGATGGGTTTTGGGCAGCCGAATAGCTTCCGATCTTTGAAAATATCACTCACTTTATCATTCCTTGCTTACAATCTGTAACTCCTCCTCTACAGACGGTCTTCTAGGCCTTCTTCTTCGCCTTGCCCTTCCCCCCAAGTTTCTGATGTTCCTTTATCGAATTGACTACACTTTCTCCTTGAATTTGCCTTCCAATCATTATTCACCAAATTTTCCTCTCATCTTTCTCATACTTTGACTATATTTAAATGTTTTGTGAAATATTTAATGAGAGGATTCGACTTCTGATCATATTCTAATCTACAAAGGATATGCATTTCAAAGGATATACAAAGGATTAAGCATTTTATAAAACGTAATAATAGTTTAACATCGTCAGGGTATGCCGTATCTGAGACTTTCACAAAGAGGCCCTCACTTTGGTTTGGGTATACTATTTATAGTTCAATATGTAAAATCATTCCTTTCTAAGCGCAAGGCCGTGAGCATCTATTGCAGGACTAACTGAGCGTCCTTTTATATAATCTTGGCAATTTGCATTGAAGCACGATAGTTCGTATTTACGGATTCTCTCCGAGGGCCATGAGATAGTTTGGGAGTTCACGAATATGTCTATGTGGGATACTATCTCTTCACCAAACATTTAAGTGCCAATAGTAAAGCCAAAACTTCACCCTCCAAATAATTTGTCCCCACCATTCCGACTGGCAAGGCCAACTGAAATTCCTTGGAGTGAACTCCTTCTCCAGAATTGTTGGTCTCTGCGCAGGTCCATCAATGTAAATGTGTTATCATATGAGCAGGTACCTCTGATTTATTGTTCCTTGGAAGAAATCTTCATTTCGTAGTAAGGGGTAGGCCTTTGTGCATAGGCGCGCAAAGGCTCAGCAGCATTATGACCAGCCTAAATCCAACGAAGTAAAAGGTGATGTGAAAGAATAATATGTTCATATTTTTAAGGAGTAACTTCGTTTCGAATTTGCTTATGAAACTCTCTTGCACTTGAAAGATATTGCGGTTGAAAGAGAATGATTCTTCCAATATAGAGTTTTATTTCGCTGAAGCCTTTCATACATTGAAGGTAAAAAAAAGTAATATAGTATTTCGGGACTAAAAGTTCCTCTGATTCATTCTCTTTTTTTCGTAAAATAAAAATAAAAAAACTTGCAATTCCAGTATCCCCTTTTTTTTATTAGCTTTGTTATTGCACTTGATTTTTTAATTTTTTTTTATTGCCTACACTAAGTCTCCAGCGAGTTGCATAACCAATGCGTTTCAAGAGAGAGTATGCATAGCTTTCTTGAATCTGTAAATTTATTTTTTTATCTTAGATACACGCTTCAAAGTTTTTAAGCTTAGAAAATGAGCATAAATATTTTATAAGTCATTGTTTTGCTGCATATCTATGAATGGAAAAAACATCATTTGCTCTCATCGGAAAGTTCACAGTTCGGAAAGTTGCGCTTTCTGGCATTTTATGTTAACGGAAGAAAAAAGCATAAAATAAAGCCTTGAAGTGTTTTGTAAAAGCCAAGGAATTTCTTAAAATTAAGCTCAAAATTTTTGAAATTAACTATTGCTTTTATCAGGTGCTGTTAACTTTAGTGATAACACATGCCCACCTCCACCAAGTGAAGATCGCTATGCAGCTTTAAAAGATTTAGATTGTCTTATGAAATCTCAGTTATTGTCGTCAACTGCAGCATCTGAGGCAAATACCGCGGACAGTGCCAATAAAAATGATTGGAGTAAGTAAAAGCATAACTATTTTATATATATAAAATATATAAAATAATAATAATAAATGTTCTTGACATAGAGTACTGTAGAATATTGAAAACAATACATATTTCAGGTGAGAACAATATAGTATGGCCTCCTGCATCAGCTTTTGAACAATCACAAACTGAAGCTGATAATGTATCAGAGAAAACATCAAATCCATTTGCAAGTAAGTATAGCTGTTTCGACTGTTTTTTTATTCAGAGACCCTTTTATCCGTCTGAACATAACATTTTCAAATAATGAACAAACTTAAACTGGTTAAGACTCAATGGGGAAACCAAATATTGAAAAAAATTGTAAACCTTGGCTACTTATTCTGTTCAACTTAGTTCTTATTCTGCCCTAATACACAAAGTTTTAACAATATTTACAAATCTCTCAGTCCGAAAGCACTTATATTCAAGCTAAATCAAGGGGATCAGAAGAAATTGTAGATTAGAAACCAATGAATATCACTTGATTGCTGGCATTTGTGCTTAGTGTTTAAAATCTTCTAAGAATTGCGAATCTTTAAGGGTGTCCTGCTTCTATCCATTTCTTTTACTCATTCTTAATATCTTAACAAAAATTATATTTTTAGCCAGAAACGTCCTGAATAGCAACAGCCTCTAATAGCTGCCTTCTTACCAAAATTAACGAAACCTTAAGACTTAAGGTTACTCTAGACTCAAATGCTATTGTGTTTATCTATTTGTCATTACAGAACAGTACTTTCAAGAAATTGTACCTCAGTAGGAGTCTTAACTTGTTATCCCATCTTCGGAAACAGAATGCAGAAATTAAATTATTACTCATTCACTTTTTATGTAATGTTCTCTAAAAATAGTTTGTTGTTTTTAAATAAATATAAAACCCAGATCTTTTTTTGATATTAAACTGATATCAATATGTTACTAATACCTAACTATATGTTTATTTACAGAATCTGAAAATGGTTGGAATAGTACGTTTGTAGGAAATCCTTTTAAAACTGGTAAGTTAAACCTTTATTTTATTATTATTAAAATGGGTGCTCCAAGGCGCGGGCCCTATATGAAACCCCCCCACAAAAAAATTAATTAAAAAAACCGCTTCTAAGAAACCTCTCCCAGTAATATATCGATCTAAGTATCTTTATTCTCCAACTCTACCAAGCATTTTCTTTGGAGTTGCCCTCCAAAAATGCGGAATATCATATTAGTGAAAAGAGCACACTGACATAATTTTGACACAAAGGACTAGATTCTGTCTATTTTGTGTAAATGACTGGCTACCCAACCGTTTCCACTCTATACATCTACCTCAACTCTCAATTGTACCGTACTCAGAGAGAGAAGATATTTCAAGTCCCTCTGTCTTATATCTATTATAAATCTCTTAGCCTGGGGGCCAATCTTCCCTGTCTCTCCAGTACTTCTGCAGTTCCCCATTGTTTGACTTCCCTGTTGCAAAATTGCTTGATGATGGTTCTGCTGGCTCGAGACCACAAAACATAGTGAGGATTAGCCGCTCTCTCCTTGCCCTCTGTACCCGCTGTATAGTCAGAAACCCAGCAGAGTTCCACCCTGCTCATCTGAGCGAGATAGGAGGTAGAGAGAGGAAGTTTTTTCATTAATTAATAACATTTACAGCATCATCATTTTTGAGTAACAGAGTTACTGATGTCTCATTTAGCTGTCTGAGATTGTATGTTCATTTATTTATTTATTTTTAATTCTGAGGATTCTGATTTTCGTCCATCAACAGTGTTTAGGTTAAGAAATGTTGACTTACACGTCTAGTTTCTGTCACATCGACATCTGTCGGCATCGACTGATTCATACATCATTTAGATTACGATAATTCAGTAAGAAAGATGAAAAATTATATCCCTTTGTCATTTGTTGATAGTTTTTTTTTTTCTGGACTGGGGATAAAATTAGAATCGTTAGAAAATTATATTTACATCGAAATTGGGTGAGATCGGTTTAATCTGTATTTTGTCATATAAAAGGAGTTTTGAAATCGTTCGGAAATATTATGCGCATTTTCTGGCCTGCTTCTGAACGCGACATATTGATTTTTCACTTGATAACTTCTAATAAGAAATTAGTATTAAAAAAGACAAGACAGACATGGGTGAAACTCTTTATTGAGAAACACTCACCTAAGTTGACTCGTTGTTATATTTATGAGAACTATAGTTTTTAAAAACTTTGTTTTTACCTATGATAACATCTCCATAGAATTGACATGGTGGAGTCGCCTTATTGTCCCCTGTGCAATTCGGACCTACTAATGGACGGAACACGTGCATTCTCGGGTCTTTCTGACATTGCAGATAGTTCCAATCTGCAAGAACCTTTTTTAGACAAGCAGCAGTTTTTTATTGGGCACCCCAAAGCATGATGGTTTACTTCCAGGCTTGTAGGCGTAAGGGGAAAAAAGTTTACTATTGACCTACTTAACTATAGCCAGAAGGTTATAAGGATAAGTGTAGCTCTACTGACGGGGAATCGTAGTTTGCATAGGGCCTATGTATGCACTATCTAACTCTTACGAAGACGCAGTGTGCCGCTTCTATAAGTTTGAGATAGAAACCCCAATACATATCTTTGCGAATATGCCGGTAATTTCTACAATTGGAAGTAATCCCGAGCCACTTTCAGGATTGCTAGGCTTGCTAGAAGCATGAAGCTGAAAGACTTGCTCTAACACATGGAATCCACAATAGATTTCCTTGTGTATATCGCGGTGGAATAAGGCTTTAGCCATCCACTTTCCAATCTAATATTAAAAAATATAATTAGTGGTTCATTGAAAACTTAAGATAATAAACATACGCACCAAAGTACAACACAGTAAAGTTCCTTACTTTTATGAATTCGTACTGTGTTGGTATTGTCTGGTTTACAGTTTTTATCCATATATATTAAATCAATGACCTACACTTTCCAAAGTTTCCGTCACTTTGTATACCGACTCATTGAAAATCGACTCATATTTACCGTATTCAGAAAACTCCTTATCTTTTTATGGACATTCAGAACATTAAGGGCTCAACATACTTTGTTATCGTAAATATAAATACTACAGGTGTCCCAGATAATTTAAGCAGTTATAAAGTTATTTCTTTATTGCATGTTTCAATCAAATGGTAATCAAGTTGCCGCAACCATATATATCTGGATATTTCTAAATAACTAGTCCATATCATGAGGCGCAAGGAACATAGTTTTTTTTTTCTTTGGAAAACAAACTTATATAAAACTTTTATTTTCTCTTAGTGCTGTAACTTTTTCTCTAGTTTGACATCAATTTTGTGTGATTTTTTACTTTCCCTTACTCAAGGAAGTATTGCAACTATGTCAGATTTTTTAAATTGAGTCTTTCACCGGAAATACAATGTTTGAGGTCCTCGTAGTACGACAAAATGTTTAGCGAATAATGTGGAGTTGAGGTTGGATAGTTCTGTATGTGTATGCGAACAAAATATTTCCAAAACGGTAAATCGCAGTAAGCTTAATCTTAATATTCCGTTTAACTATCATCATCGCATCTGACACGAAGTTATCTCGAAAATGGCTCCAACGATTTTCTTTAAACTTCGTATACTATCTACCATGAATACCTGTAACTTTTATTTGAAATATCTTTCCGTGAAAATTGATTTTTTTGGAGTTTCTGAGGGAAGTGTAGCATCATGCTTTCTCTCCTCTAGAATGCCTCTTATATTACCATGTATATATCTATGGTAATATAAGTCCCCAAAACTATGGTAATATACGTCCCCAAAACTACTAACCACATTTTGGAGTTTTTCGAAAACGGATGTAATGATTTCGTTTAAACTTGGAATGCTTAATGCAATGGTAAAAACGGATCCCTTTTATTTGAAATATTTTTCCAAAAAATTGATTTAGACGGGTTTTGGGGACGTTTCATTTATGTTGCCTACAATGTATCCCTACCACTTTGTTTTTTTATGGACAGTCCAACTAAGCGTTTATAAACATCACAATTTTGAAGAAAATATTTTTAATACATTGTATTAATTGGAATATGAGAAAGTTGTGTTTCATATCCTTATACCTTTGTCCATTATTTTATCCGTCGTAGCATGCATATTAGATTTATTCCTGACCGGTTTCGGATATTCATCCATCGTCAGAGCAAATTCACCAAGTTTGTGTAGAGAGTTCACTTGTGTTGAAGTGAACTCTCTACACAAACTTAGTGAATTTGCTCTGACGATGGATGAATATCCGAAACCGGTCAGGAATAATCTAATATGCATGAGTTGAAGTGAACTCTCTACACAAACTTGGTGAATTTGCTCTGACGATGGATGAATATCCGAAACCGGTCAGGAATAAATCTAATATGCATGCTACGACGGATAAAATAATGGATGTTATCCAGCATTGCGGACCCAGCAACATTTTCAATTATACCTTTGTGTTTGAATGTATGTGGGTGTATAATAATATTTAAAAAAAAATCGCAAGAAATTGCCATGGTCATTTCGTTTGATATCTTCGCCTAGAAGGTTTCTTTAGTTTAAAATTTAGTTGATGAAAGTACTACTTTACTTCAAAAGGAACAGATTATGTTTAGTACAAATGCAGAGGTTTCTGTTTCATTTAATTGTGTATAAAACAAAATTTAGTTGTGTTAATATTTTGTTAAACTTACCTTCCAACTTTTTTTTTTTTTTTTTTTTTTTTTTTTTTTTTTTTTTTTTTTTCAAGAGTATATCCCTAATAATAACCGTAAAGACTTAATAGAAAACGATGATAGTTTAAAAATTAATGTATAAACATTAAGTTTTTTAAAAAAATTTACTTTTTGGATACAAAAATTAAGAAAACCTGATTTTCAAACCAGCATAATATAAGCAGAATTCTAATAATTGATATTTATATATTTTTTTTTTATAGAAAATATTTGGCCTTCGAACAATGGCTATACTAATGGTTTGTCTACGAGTCAATCTATGAATTTTATTTCTTCCCGGCCTTTGTGGGATACAAGTCAAATTAGAAATCCATTCTTTGTAAGTTTTATTTTTATTTGTCTTTACATTTTTTAAATTTAAATGTTTCATAATTCCAAGAGTATTTTTCGTAAATAACAATTTTTTTTTCCTTTCCAAGGACTTTTTTCTAGGTATTTTATATGTAATAATTGTCTTTCCCCTATCATTTATTGTTTACAATTTTGTAGCAATATTGCTTTAAAAAAAAAAACTCGGTAAGTTTCTTAGATCTAAGATCTAAACCATGGAAACCGGTTAAGTGATCAGGGGAATCAGCCACTCAAGGATTAATTCTCTAAAAATAAATCCTCTTTTTGTTCTAAATTTTGACAAAGATTATTTTAAATTTATAAATTTAATTTTTGACTGCTATTGTTTTATATTTATTCTTAATTGTTTTTAAAAACTTTGATGGGTTGTATTTTTAATATTAATAGTGATTTTTTTAATATAACGTATGCTAGTGATTTTTGGAACTGTTATTTGTATAACCAGCTTTCCTTTTAGAGGAAAGAATATTCATAATATGGCACATTTGTCATGAGAGAGAATATTCGAAGGGGGCCATATATATATATATAAACAATATGATGAGTGAAAAAATCCAAGTACCCTGAGTGAAATCTTCCAAAAGGCTACATCTAGTGTTTTTATTAGATCAAAAATATTTCCAATATAGATTGTTCAGTCAACATAAAAGAAAGTAACCAAATCTGGAGTCAGTAGTCAAATAAGAAAAAATGGTTTGATGGTGGATGGAAAGTTTAGGTATATGTCTGACCTTATAAGGTGTGTGTGTGAGTCGATGGAGAAGGATCCGATGTGGAATCTGAGGAAAATGTAGTATGTTGTTTGGATAGTGTCAGGAAGAGAAGGAGAACAACTCCTCAGTCAAAAACATCTGGATCAGCGGATATCAAAGAGTTTTTTCGACCGCGAAGCGATTCTGCGTCGTCATCCGGTATCTACAAATTTGTCAGTTAACTGTACACAATAATAATGGCATTCAGAGAATGTCGCTTGAATGTTTCACACCCGATTTTTTTGTTTACTTGAAATAACTAATTTAAATGTTCACTTTCTTGATTTGGTTACTATTATATTAAGCTGAGATGCCTTATTTATCTTCATTTTTCATTTTCAGTTAGGATAAAGAATATATTTTTTAATTGAGTCATATCTAATTAAAAAAAAAACAAAAAATGAAAAAATAGAATTAATTAAAATGAGGTGTTGGTACGGCAATGGCCAGAGGAGTTTTTAAAGAAAAAGAAGTCTTTGTTGCTCTACGATTTGGGTACCAATGTGCCCTTCTTCAGGAGCTCTTTAGGGTAGGAGAGGAGTGAACGTTGAGTCTCAAAAGAGACTCAAAGAATTCTTTTTCTTTAAAAACTCCTCTGGCCATTGCCCGTACAAACATCTCATTGTCATTTTAAGGCCTGACGATTTGAATACCATTTTAAGAATTAATTAAATCTGTACGTTTATATTTATTGCAATAAAACAAACAAAATGCAAAGTTAAATATGAAGTTATTTTAAAGAAAACTAAATTAGAAAAATATGTTATAAATGGAATTTTTAAAGATTTAAATGGCAGTTTTTTTTTGTTTTTTTTGGAGGGGGCGATACACTCTGACCTTTACGATCTATTGGGCCATGTCCCTGAGTGTACAGGCTGCCTAAAGCCCCAAACAGATGTCCACCCCCAGGCAAACATCGTCTACAATACCACCATCAGTTGTGAGGTCCCTAGAGAATCCTAATAACCTGACGGACTCTAGGGAGGGTATATTCCCTCCTCCACCTATAACTACTCAGATTATCAAATCTTCTCTGGGTTGCATCCTCGCAGTTTCCTCCATCTCACCACTCAATCTGCATGTACTGTTACTAACCCCAGGGGTCCTCTAAGTCGACAATGCCCTGTGAGGAAACCCGTAAGAACGCGGAGTTTGTTATTACTAAGGCCAATGCAGGCCTTCGATCTCCGTTAGGTTATAATTTCCCAGACAAGATCTTGGCTTGCCGCAGTCCCCGGGGAGGGTGTTCCAGAGTTAAGACCACTTTACCTCCTCCTCTTCCTTCCTAAGGTCTTCCAAATGGAAGAAGTTGTGGAAATAAAAAGGACGTTTTTAAATGTTTTAATTAGCAGGCAGTGCACAAAAATTATAACAAATTCATAAGAGAATCAATAAAAAATTGTTTAAATGAAATAAGATATATAAAACAAATAGGGTTCATATACCAACAAACAATAACAAAAACTGTATATAGAATAAAAGTTGAATATTGTTATTCAATTTTCCTAGATTGCATTTAAGAAAATATTTATATGTCGGAAAATGTGTCTGTAAAAAAATATATGGCTGTATGGTAATCTAAACTTTCCAAAAAAAAAAGTTCAAATCATATTTTTGTATGTAAAAATGTTTTACAGCTAAAAAATTATTTTTTTATTTCGGAAAAGATGTTTTTCTTAAAAATGAAATAAGCTATTATAATGCTTGCAACTACTCGAGGCTTGAGTGCGCCCGGTGATTAAAAAAAATCAGAATGATTCTGCACCGTTTCACATATAAATGATGACTAAAGTTTCTCACACCCGCAACTATTTGTCTCTGCAGTTTTCTTCACTATGGAAGATGTTATTTCAGAGTTTTTTGTAATATAAACTTCTTTTACATTTTCTGAGATTTTTCATAATAGTCTGTAAAGAATGTTTCTGCAAAATTTGAGTTTTAAATTTTTTGAGATTTCACCCTTTTACTGTGTGTTTATTCCCCACGAAGGATTTCAAGGAAGATTTGTGAACAGTGTAAGTCGTCTTGCTCAGATATAATACATACCCCTTTTATGATGTTCCTGTCGGTCTAATCAAAATACTACTATTTATCCATCGTGTAGATCATGGCCGAATGCTCAAATTCTCTTTATAATAGAAGAAGCTTATTAACTTTAAATTAGAAAGAGCTTATGTTTTCGGTTTTCAGAATGCGGTCCAAACCATTCCCTCCCCCATTTTTCTTTTTTATAAAAAATCTGAACAGAGATTCTGGAAGTGTGTGGGTAAGTTGCAAAATGTTAGTCCGGTAATGTTTATTATATTTACATTTTTTTTCAATATACATAATGCATTTATTTTTCTCTGTGCGATTTGTTTCAATTCACAATATAAATCATTTGGAACTACTTTTATACAGGTAAGCAACAATGGACAAAATACAACCCATCATTCGAGCAACCCATTTTTGTGAGGAAGAAATTAACGAAGAAATATAAGGGAAATTAATAAGAGTCTCCATCTTATAATTTTAAGGTGCTTTATTTTGCTGTCAATCAATAGTTTCTTATATAAACAAGTAAAAACCCTTTCAAGTAATATATACATATGTGTATATATGTATATATATATTCATATTTTTAATTAGAGAAAATAAAATTAATAAACATACATTATATGTCTTACCATTAATGCCGTCCCGTAATGGACAATGTTTGAGATATATATATACATCAGATTTGGTATTATTAAATAATTAACACAGCAAGGCTATTTTTTTCTTTTGGTAAGGCTATTGTTAATAGGTAGGTAATGTTAAAAAGAAGTGTACATAAATATTAGCAGAATAATTTTTTTTTTTGCTACAATATCATACAATTAAGAAAGATAAACTCCTAATATTTTATTAATTGAATATGTTAACAGGTGTTCAAATAACTTTCACTTTCTGTTATCTGAATTGCATTTTGTATTGGTACTTAAATTGGTTCGCACTAAAGTTAATCTTTCTAAAATTTAATATTATTTGTCTTTCTTTTAAGGGTTTTCAAGATTTCTGACATTTTTTTTTTTCTTCTTACTTCAAATTGCAATTACATATACTTTGATATTTTAAAAAGGAAAGTATTGTTACCAAATAAAATTCAATTCAATAAAATAATTTACTGTTTGATTAACTTCGGGTTATTGAACAAAATTTGTAGCTGTGATTTAACCGTTGAGTTTAATGTGTTTCTTTATTATTTTATGTTACATATACTCTATATTTTTTTTTAAATGGTATATTATTCATTAAACGTTTTTCATATAACTAACATGAAACCTATATATTTTGAACTCTTATTTAGTTATCTTTGTAGAAATCTTTTAAAATTTTTGTTTAAAGGTGCATTGTAAATTTGCTTTATTCGCAGTGCTTTGCAACGGGTATGGCACAATTTCAGTTTATCGTTCTTTGAATCAATTTTTCTATAGTCGCACGTTTCAGTAGGAACGTTTCGTCATAGCTAAAGTTGATTGAAACACACATTAAGCCAAGGCTGTTCTCATTTGGTAAGACTTTGATTCAGTAAGGGAATTATAGAAAATGTGCGTTTTGTTATGATACCTATTAAATTAGAAAGCTTAATAAGAAAACAGACAGTGGAGGTTCGTGTTTTCGAAAGTCACGAAATATGTAACATTCGTAACCTGTTAAGGGTCATAAGTGCAGGAATTTTGTATTTAAAAAAAACTCTTATTGCATCTGTCAGTCAGTCTTTGAAGAATTGATCAATCTGGATTGTATCCAAAATGCTCATGAAAATTACTTTATTTCGCATATGTACACTAATCTAAGAGTAACATATCGTTCACACTTCATATCTACTTCGCATCGTAAGCAAATCGTTTATCATTTAAGATATCAATACAGAATTTCTATTTTCCTAAATTACGAACAATTTCTTTTATGTTTCTTTTGAAGTTTAACAAATCATCATTAGCTCATTTTTTTCTCACTTTGAGGGCGAAAATGTTCTTGGCCGGCTTATTTTTGGCCAATGAGTTGACAGAATTGCGAACTTAGTGTTTTCCTAAATTACGAACAATTTCTTTTATGTTTCTTTTGAAATTTAACAAATCATCATTAGCTCATTTTTGTCTCACTTTGAGAGCGAAAATGTTCTTGGCCGGCTTATTTTTGGCCAATGAGTTGACAGAATTGAACAAAACCACTTTCGATACACCAATACTGGTAGCCTGTTTGTCTTTTGACTTGTCTTCTCATCATCTTATTTAGGGCTCAACAAATAACTGAAGCACGAGTAAAGTTAAATACAGTTTTAAGCAACCTACATTAAGTTTAAGATATGAATTTATTGTGCTTGGCCAAAACTTGGTTCCATTAGCAGATTCTTTATGTTTTTTGACCACGAACAAATGCTATTTCCATGCAATTTCGGAACCAAAAGTTTTTCAAAATTTATCCAAGACTTCACAAGACAAGAAAGGAGGTAATGATGGTCCGGGGGGGGGGATCAACTAGAGGAGTGAAACTAATAGCATTTTTTTATGTTATGAACTCTTCTAAAAAAAAAAGTTTCAAGAATGATAATTGTGAAAGCTACAGAACATTAAACTTGTTTTTTTCAATGGGAATGTGTATTGTTGATTAACCAATACTATTTAGAGATGAAATAGAACATAACTTAAGTGAAATTCAAGATGGGCTGCTTCTTGAAAATTCATTCATAAATGATTTTTTTTTAATTTATTTATTTGAATTCACCTAAACTAATACTTCCTATATGAAAAAAAAGGATTAATATTGCTGGAAATTGTAAGGAAAAAAATTTAAAAATTTCTGTTAATAACTTTATCATACTTGTGATCGATCACGAATGAATTTTGATGAAGGGCACGTATCGATAGTGCTTATTTTAAATTATCCTGGGTCCTTGTAACTAATTTTTGCCAAATAAGTATGAAAAAAAAATGTACATAAAATAAAGATTTCCAATTTGAAAAAGGATATACTGTCAGTTTTTATTAGAAACTTTTTAGAAATGTTAATAAACCCTTCATGAAGTGCCCTTAACACCTTTTGTTTATTTTACTGTGTTATTTTTTGGTTTTAACCATATTATCAACAGTTATGTATGTTTGTGATGATAATTCAAAAACTATACCGACATTTAACAAAAAAACAAAAAAAAAGATTCATTCTTCTTCTATTTTTGTCTAAATCTACACACAATTTTTTTTTTTTTTTTTTTTTAAGATCTGCCTCTTTCTTAATTTTCACACGTATTAATTATTAAAAAATATTAAAAATAATTTAAACTAGGAATGAATTGTTAAAAATGAGACTGGTAGCTTAAATTTATCAAATGTCTAAATAGCTGTTAGAAAGTTTAGTCCAAAAAAACAGTTTTTTCTATTTTTCTTTCTAAAATTTTTCAACCGAAAAAAGAGAAAGTTAAATACAATAAATTCTTAAAAATCAAAAGAGAATGTAATTTTTTAAGACTATCTGAATAGTAAAATTTATCCCTCCCATCAATTCAGTATCCCATATTACATGATACTAATTAAGGATTTTGTTTACTAATAAAGGAAACGATTATCGTAAAAATATTTCCAGCTTTATAAATTTATTAATAGTTTTTATTGGTAATTATAAAAATTTTGTTGTTGAAAATTTGATATTTATTAGAAAATGAAGATGTAAAAAACCCGTCCTTTTTCTTTCTAATTGAAAGCTAAATTTCTTTGAATACATACATTTTTACAGTTCTTTAAATACATTAAACAAAAAAAAAATATAATGTAAAAAAGCTGAAGTAAATTGAATAGATTGAACTATAGATCTTAGCCTTTCTGTGTTATGTTTAAGTAATAGCAAAAATTTTTATTGAAATTATATGAAGATAATAGTAAAAATAGGTTGAAAAAAAAAAATTCATTAAATAGAAAATTTAAACATATTACATCATTCATTACAGAAAGTCTTTAAATTTTTATATATGTATGTGAAAAGATATTTCAAATTTTTATTTGGTAATTTTAATAATCGTTTCACGTTTTTAAATTGCTCTTTAATGCCAACTAGTGAACTATATCTATTGAGAATTCTTCCTCAATTTAGATAATAATAATAATAATAATTATTATTATTATTAAAATATTTTTTTAAAAAATCTAATTATTTTACGGATTATTTAAAAAAGTAATTTTGAGATTATTAACAAATTTATTTTATTACTTATTTTCTATTATTATTGTGTAAATATGTAATACTCTTTATTATTTTGTATTTTTGTGTTTTTTTTTTTGTTTCATTTATTTACGTTATTTAGCTTAAATAGAAGAATATAAAACTGGCTGTTCTTAAGTTTTATAGATATATTAAATTTAACTAATTTTTTTTTTATTTTGTTTTTGTTTAAGATATGTAAGTATGTTACATATGTAATGACTTTAAATTCAGCCTTAAATTGCCTAATATTTAAAAAATCTTATTACCAAAGATTTTTTTGCCTGTAATTGGCTATAATTAAAAATAAAAACTATCTCACGATACTAAATTTTATATTACGCTTGAAAATTTTAATTTAATTTTATATGCTTATCCAAGAGCTTCCTTAAAATCTATAAGTTGAAATGCATACAAGCTTTTGGAAGCTTTTTTCTATGTGGCCTAATAAATGAATTTTGTAACACCTATAGAACAATATTAAATTGCCTTCATTTAAAATATTAGAATTAAAAAAAAAAAGTTATTGTCATAATGACAATTAAATCCTATTTAAATTGTGTTAATCTTTAATTATGTTTTATTGGTAAATATAAACAAACAAACAAAAAATTAAGAGATTGTATATTAAATAATATTCAAGTTACACAAAGGAATGCACATTATAAATATATAATGATATTAATAAATAGATTATTTATAATACGAAACAAAAAAATCTGTTTATATATTCTGTGATATTACAGTAAATTATTTATCATAAAAAAAAAGGTAATAAAGTTGTATTTTAAAATAAATAATTTATCCTTAATCTTTTATTGGTTTTTATTATATTAAAAATTATATCTATTATTATTATAATTTTAAGTGATTTCTTAAAAAATAGAAACTATTGAATATCTTTTTTTTGGTTTAAGCATTCGAAAATTATTAATTTCCTATTTATTTATTTATTCTTTTTTACTTTTTCGTACTTGTGTTAAAGGTAAGTGTGGTAATCGTGTGAAATAATTTTCGATATCGAGTTTTCACCGGAAATAAACGTTTTGAGTTCCTCTGAATTCGAAAAAGTGGTTAGAAATTAAACTCCATCATGTATGTGCGTCGTGTGTGTGAGTTAGGTCAACAAAACTCATAAACGGAAAATCATGGAAAGCTGAAATTTGATATTTCATTTAAGGTACCACGGAAAATAAACTTTTGGTTAAAATTGGTCAGCCGGAAAGTAACACATTACTGAAAAGATTATTTTATTTTATTTTTTCAATTTTATCGAAAACGTTTTAACGATTTTCTTCAAGCTTGGTATGTCAACTACACATATAATGAGCTACAACTATATATTATTTGAAACATTTCTCTGGGAAAATTTATTTAAGGGGGTTTAGGGGGCTGTGCTTTTTTTCTTTTAAAGAGCTATTTTAATTTATTATATGATTCTATCATCTCTATATATTAATTAAAATTTAATATTTTACAAAAGTTTGAAGAGATCGGTTGACCGGCTTACTGAACGTTTTTTTTTTTTTCAGTTTCCTGCAATTTTGTCCATAAAAACATTGTCCGGTTTCATTAAACTTGTTATAATATCACTTCTTTTTTAAATTGTATCCTAGAAAAATCACTTGAGTGAGGAGGTTTTTGGAGGAGGGGCAGATTATGCTTTTCTTAAAGCATAATCGTTTTCCTCGTTTTCATAAAGTTTTGATTCTCCATTCATGTAAATTGCAGACAATCTGAACTAAATATCTATGTTAAAAATTATATGTCAAAACAGAATTAGTCACTCTTAACAAATCACAGCAAGAGAATGTCGTCTGAATGTTTCACATCACAGTATTTTTGTGTTAAGTAAAACCAGATTTATACCCAGAAAAGTGATACTGCGCTTCTCTTCAATTATTACATTTATAAGAAGAGTTTTCATTTATGAAATATATGTAAATATTTCTCAAACAGGTGAAATCACAATCAAAAATTTTTAAATATATTTAAATTTATACCTCGGTTTGTATCAAAAGCATTCCAAAGTATTGATAAATCATATGACAGCATTAAAACCATCTAACAGATTTTTTCAAGAGAAATGGGAAAATTTTATTTCGGTCAATTTGTTAGAAAATTTAGGCTTTAAATGGGCATATTGAGACGGCAAAGCAATAATAGAATACAACTTGAGCACTGAAACAAAGTGCAATTAATTAATGTCTTAACCAAAATATAAAAATTACAGATATTTTCAAGTCATTTTTTGGGTGGGGGAGTGATATTTTTAGTATATATATATATAAAATAGTATTTCGGTGTTAAAGAAAACTGATTTTGCTCTTTATATAATTTGGACTGTTTATCAAGACATATAATGGGCGAATGCCCAAACCGATCGATGACCACAAAATAATGCAGGCTATCATGGAAAAAAGTCTCTTGATTTTCCATCTTTGCGTATCCAACTACAACAACTCATTCACTAAGGTCACACTTCTGATTAACCGGATTCACGAATATTATGTCTTAGTATTTTTTAAAAATATTGTCCCGTGTGAACGTAAAATTGTAATATCAGATATTGTACTTGTCATTTGGAAGATAGAGAAGAAGAGACGCGCCTTATCAGCATTATGGTAAAAGTATGGATGGATTTCTATACACAAATTTGTACCGCGGTACTAGCTTTTGTCCTTGCATTTTTATAGTTACATTAGAGAGAAATATGAAGTAAAAACATATGTAAAATTGCTTCCGATTATATTCAATCGGTTCATAAGAAAACTCGTTGTAAAATCAGGTATTGTTTTATATGCTTGTATTAATTCTACATTAATAAAATTCATTACAATACTTGCCGTTTTTTGGAAATATTTACTACTATTTACACATATTTAGTTTAATTAATAGTTTAGTATGAATAGTTCAATGTTATAAGGAAATCTATTAGGTTATTAAAATTACTATAAAATTACTTTTTCCAATAATTTAACCGGTTGTCCAATTTAGATTTACCATAGTATGTTGGCGTTACTTTGAATTAATATTTATTAAATTGTTTATAGTCCTAAAGATGTAAATATTTCCGAAACATTGACAAGAATTTGAATGCTCTTTTTTATTCTAAGTGACCAACTTCCAAGAAATAGTGCAAAATTAATTTTTGTTGTGGTGGTGGTTGGTTCCGCAGAGCTGGAAAGCATCAGAGACTGTTGTTTTTCAAAAACAACACCAGCAGTGTGTAAACTGAATTTGCTCTGTGCAAGTCTGTGTTGTCATACTGCCTGAAAAACGCATCCTGAAGATGGGCGAATGCCCGAAAGCGGTCGATGACCACAAAATGAAGCAGGCTCCCACGGAAAATGTCTCTTAATGTTTTGTCTTTCATAAAATAATCCATTGTGGCCTAAAATAATGTAGTCATCTTTAATTTGTAGATGGTTATGTGTGAATGAGTGTATGTGGTGGTAAGCTAGAGTTGGCTTACTACAACTACCTATGCAAGCTCTATGTGAATTAGGATATGTGTGTTGTTCATGTACCTAGGTTAGGGTACTCGAGGGAGGCCAAGACTCCTGAAAGCCGTAGATAGTACTAATTCCCTTTATAGAAAATGTTTTTTCTTGTATTATTTCTACTTTTGTAATTGACTTGTAAAAAAAAATAGCTTCTTATTCAGTATGGTTTCAAATTTCTATACGCTCACTGCCCGGTGATGGGCACTGTTGTCTGTAACGAGAGAACTCTGTCTGGTGGCCGGCATTGCACAGAGAAGACTCCGAACGTGAATGACCATAGATACTGATGCGGCTTAAATTAAAAGAAAGAATTGTTTGATCCTTTTTCTTATTACTAATTTAAAAAATTTTAATTTTTAAGTGTAATGAATTCTAATATTAGATTTCCCTTAGATTTTTTCTTCCTGGGAGCCTTTACACCTCTCTGTCCGGTGAGGGACAGTGTTGCCTGTAACGAGAGAACACTGTCCGGAGGCCGGCAGTGCACTCAGAAGGCTCCGGGCTCCAATGACCATAGATGTTGACGCGCCTTAAATTAAAAAAAAAAAAATTATAATATTGAGGTGGTGTTCCAATTTTGAATTTTACTTTATCGAAACAGTTTGGAACCAAATTTATCAAATTCATTTTGTCTTACTAATAGACTGTCATCGTTTGCATTCATTTTTAATTGCTTTCACATTCTTTCAGGCTAACTTGCAAAAAAATATCAGATAGGCTTTGACGCATCAATTAAAATATATTTCATATTTCTAAAAACGCATTTATACATGAAATGGTTTTGTATTTAAAGATGAATTTGATTCATTATTGCTTCATTTTCTTGATCATGCCATGGAAACCCTCTTTCGCACCACTCGGGCATCCATTTTGCCTGATTTTATAAAGTTGTCTTCATTATATTAATTGCCATTCTCAATTGTTTTTTTGTTAATTGCAAAGTAATTTAAAGTATTTGGCTTGAGATAATGAAAACAAATGAAAGTTTTTAAAGAAAATAATATTTTTAAATTACTGACAAAAATCTCCTACTGATTAGAGGAAGCAAAGCGATATAGTGTTAGTGTTAGATGACATAAAATAACGTTTCCTGTTCTTTTTTTGCTTAATTGCCATAGATAATTAGATCCCTTAACTAACAAAAAAAACTTAGACAACGACTAGAAAAACAATGTTAAAATTTATTTTTGTAAATATTTTTATCATTTTGACTGCCAAGTTTTAAGTTTAGAAATATGAGCAACAGAGATTTATTGATTGCTAATTGTTATAACAGTAAGAAGCGTATTTACTGTTTAAAAAAAATATATATATAGTCCCTTATAAATATGCCATGCAAAATTAATGAAATATTGGATTTTCTGATCCATCGAGAATGATGCAATTACCGTACGAATTTCAGGTGAACACTACTTCTGGACGTTGTTTCTGTTTAATATGATCGTTTCCAACTATCCTCACTGTTTTAAATAAGGAAAATTTTATTTTATCTTGGTGTAGACCCTTTTATATTTTAAGTAATTTTATACTTCTAATAGAAATTTCCCTAATAATTGGTTACCTTTGATTGTTTTATTACAAATTAATATTAAAGTGCAAGAATTAGAGTTTGAAGGTTAAAATTTGAACTGAAATAGTAATTTAAAAGGCAGGCGGTTTAATATTTCCTTTCAAGCTTAATTTAATTTCAGTAACACTTTAGGATATAATATATAGAATAATAGATTTACATTAGGATGTAAATGAACATAATTAAATTAATATAATCATCGAAAAATTATGAATCAAATTTTCCAACTGACCTCGTGGTAATTCATCACGTTGGTATAATGAGTCATTTAATAAATAAGTATTCGTGCTAGAAGTATAATATAAGCTATTCTTTAGGGAAAGTGAGTATTTTTTTGTCTACTTTTTATTTACCTAAAGTGTTAGATATTTCGTTTTCGAGTTGGAAAAAAAGATACATTTCGAAAATATTTTTAGTTTGAATTTAGATTTTTCCCTCTCTCCTGAATCTAGTAAATGCCAGAATATCATTGGCTTCTATAGTACCTTGTTTTTTAATATGCTTTACTAAGGCTACCGGTGATTGGTTGAGCCTAATGACAAGCAAGGGTAACATTGGTTGACGGCATTATTCTAACCAATTAGATTGGATCTCTTAGAGTAATTCCAGTGTTTTACAAGATACCGTAAGTAAGATGTAGGCAAGGAGGATTTTGATAATTTTGCAATAGAAGCATCTTCATTCAAAATAGAAATGAGTGAGTAAATTTATTTTTACTGCATGAAAGCCTTAGTTATTGGTTATAAACATGCTGTATGTAGACATCTGTGATTCTATGTATTACTACGGAAGTATTGAGCGGATCGGTTCACCCAAGCCGAAAGAGGACATTTCGAATGGCGTTCGCAAAGTTCATTGTTCTCTCAGGCCTTAGCGTAATTATTGTTAATGACTAGTTTTGGGTTAAAGTGCGTTAAAAGTTTTGTTTTTCTTCAAATGTGATGGTTTATATAAACTTGTGCAGTGTATATATTGTGTTTTAAGTCGGGAGATAAATCATTTTTAGTGGTGTGAAATCATTTAGATCGTAATTAAGTCTGGTCAATAATGCTGATTGTAATAGGCTTACAAGACTTCCATTGGATAAGCTTCATCATTTATATGAAATTTGGTAATGTATAGTATTGTTTTTATTTCTGTTTGAGTTACTTAACTGATTTAAGCATTTTTTGACAGTTATTTCATTTCCAATAACGATAGAAGAAATAAAGTGCTTTTATTTTTCTTATTATTATTTTTGTATTGTACGAAAATTAACTTTTTTAATTATTATAACCTAAATAAATAGCTGACGCTTATAACTTTTTTAAGTAATATATAATTTTCGTTTTTATATTATTTGTGATGATAATTAGGGTTACCGTTGAACCAAAAATTACTTTTTTTTCTGATTAATATACTTCCGGATACGGAATTATATTTTTTTTATGGTGTCTGTTATTTCTATTAGTAGATTAAGAACATTGGTAAAAGGCACCCACACACTTGTGAAAGTAAACTGTCATGGTTGCTAATGAATCGAAATATTAAGTTTATATTATTTAATTTTGTCGAATTTCCTTTTATAAAAAAGTCCGACATATTATAGGGGTCACAGCTGTGTTATTGAACTGTAGTAGTAATTGAAAGTGGGAAAGTTCTAAAGAACAGCCATTAGAATTTACTATTGAAGGTCCCTGTATTCTAGTACGACTTAAAAGTAATTTCATTGTAGGTGCATTTAATTTCTAATTGCCCCTAATATGCAAAAAAAAAGTTTTTTCTTGATTTGTTTTTAAAAATCAATTTTTGCATAATATTGTTTGATTTTTCATGTGTTAGTTTTTTTTCTTCTATTTTTCATAATTCTGCTAATAGGTAATTATAGGCGTGTGAATAAATATTTTAAAGAAGTTGGTTGTTCCGTTGCATTTTGCATATTAATACTATTCCTGATAAAGTTGTAATTTGTGAAAACTCTTATTGAAAAAATAGTACACTTCTAAAACTAAATAGTTAAATATAATATATTTCATAACACTTTTTTTGCTCCACTTTTTATGAGGTTTAACAATGATTTCTATGACAGAAGCAAATAATTGTAAAATTAAATTGTTTCTATTGAATTATTTAAGTCGTGCATGTTCATTTGGTTTAGAAATAAACAAAAGGTGCAATGTTTATTAGACTATATAAGTGTTTTTGGTTTATTTTTAATTTGATGAACGAAAATAAGCTGCATATAAATTAAATGATGGTGCTATTAGTACTTCGTGGACTTCACAATCTCGGAAGCCATGTTGATTTCTATTGGATTGTATTCAGGTGGTATACATTTAACTCTATTTATTAGGGATAGATAGTACATTCGTCATTATTTCAAAGTGTTCCTTTACTAATGTTTTAACATTTCGTTTGTTAAAAAATTTGATATAATCAAATAACGCTGAATAAAAATCAGAAAATTATATTTTAACTGTAATTATTGTATATTAATTACATTCAAATGTCTAGTTAACAATATTTTTCTAGCTTACATCCTAATATTAGTTACTTACCTTTATAATCATTCTTATTACCATAATTTTTGCAGTTTGTAATAAACTATGTACTTCTTTATACATCTCATTTATATTTACAAATAAAGAATTTGTAAATAATTTTTTGTATTTGTTTTTTTTTTTTATGAAATGCGTGAAGAACCTATTTTTTCTTTTTTATGAATTTGTTTAATTTTATTATATCATTTACCTATGTATTGATATAAAATTTATTGTTATTAATATAAGTGCAGTTTGTTTCTATGTGTAGAATATTCTTTTATAAAGTTAATAATTAAAATCTAGTTAAATCGTCTATAAGAAAAATAAAACGAGACAGTTTCTCTTTATCCAGTATTGTTTCTAGTAAAGTAAGATTTAATTATGTATTTTATATTAATTTTTTTCTTCTGTAATTTTGTATTTAGTTGAAGTATTATAAGAGAAAATATATAGTCATGTATCCATTTAAAAGGAATATAGTACAATTTAATTTCAAGCAGCTTTACAGGTGGCAATTAATTTTAAAGAAATATTTATCGGTAGGTTGAAACGGGGAAGGTTATGGCGCTTGTGTTTATTTGGTTCATAAGCGTATAGCTTTTCCCCTTTTAATCTACCAACCTACTTCCAGCCAGCCGGATTTTTGTCGGTATTATTTTTTTTTTTAATTATTTCTATCTTTATTAGTTAAATTTCATTAATAATAATATATATATAATATGTTAGTGTGTATGTGCGTGTGGGTGTGTTTTGGTTTTGTATACATTATGTAATCATTAGCTCTGGTGGTGGTGTTTTTAAAACAATATTACATCTGTACCTGTCATTTACATATATATTTTCTATTTATAAAATATAGTCCACATTAGTAACCAAAGTGGTTTTCCAAATAATTTGTGGAATTCTTCAGAATTAATTGTTTCAAAAGTTATAGCTTTCCCAAAATTTAAGTTATTATTTAATTATTTTCCTGTTGGGTGTATAGTAAATTTCGAGTTCTTCAAATTTTCACTTTACTATGATTAAAAATATTTTAGGATCAGCACGATACTAAGGATTTCAAATTTTACTTTTTATTACATTTTATATATTCTATTTTAATTGATATAAACAGAAATAAATGACTTGTCCAGAATAAATATTTCGAATTTAAAGTAATCTTTTTTACAGGTTTCATTGATTTATTATGTATTTAGAGAAATACAAATGATAGAGAATTTTTTTTCTATTTAACCATTATAATTGTGAATAAGTAATTGCCTTATAATAAATGTTCTTTTTATTTATTTTCTAAAGAAATGATACATTTAATCTACTTATTTCTACGAAATCAACATGTTGATTTATTTGGTTGTTTATTTTCTGTTTATTTGCTAACTTGTTTTCTGCTTTTCAAATGTTAACACGTAAGACACCTCGTTGTTTATGTATAAGTAATATTTAATATATATCTAAATACAATGTCATCTTTTCCTGGTCTAAGAAGTAATAGCCAGTTTCTGAAACAGCATTGTTGACTTTTTTTACCTTGCTATCATCATCAGTAATTGGAAGGATTTTGTTAGTAAGCTTTGTTAATTTATTTATGAGAAAATGATTGATTGATGACTAGACATTCTTTCATTGCTCGAAAATCATTTTTTGGTGAATTGTTATGTTTACAAGGAATTTATTTGAACACTTCTTTGTTTGAAGTTTATTATGCATGCTAAAGTAACTTTTAGCATATTAGAGTAGTAATGTTTTATCAGAGTTAAACTGAGGTGAGAAGTAAGGATGATGATGGGACTTGCAGCTTATGTCTGCATCTAAGTGTTTTTTTGATAGTATTCCTTGTGTAATTTTTTTATTTTAAATTCTTATCTTTGCCAAAATATTATTCAAGTATTGGAGACTAAAGAATCATTCTAATAGGGCATGTTTATAGATTGTTTTGTGGTATTTCCTTAACTCATAATATATTTTTCATCCTGAAGAGGATATTAATGAGATTGTTTTGTGGTATTTCTTTAACTCATAAATATCTTTTTCATCCTGAAGAGGGTATTAATGATTGTCTCAGTTTCTATTATCTTATTTACTGAATATGCAGGATATTATGTCGGATATTATCCGACTTAGCATCCTTCTTTATGTAGGTTTTGATCGGTTTCGGATATCTATCCATTGTCAGAGTATTGTTATCAAATTCGTGAAGGAAGTTGAGTCAACTAGCGTGGTGCGTGACAAAAGTTGAAGTCAGCTCTTTACATGAAATCGAGAACTTCATTCTAACAACAGATGAAATCCCAGAATTTATTTACTTTTAGTTTGTTTCTATTCCATAAGTCATTGATGCTTTCAAGCAAAATAAATTTTCATAGGTTTCTTAATATCCGTACCATACAAAAGGTGTGTAAGTACTATAGATTTCCAAATAATAATATGTTTCTTGTTGTGCATCGAATATTTGATGGGCGCACCATTAGGCATATTTTTTTTAATGTATGCCTCTGGTCCGATGAGGTTCTTTAATAACGAGGCGATCCGCTGCCTGTTTTTGGTTTTAGATGCCTAGGGCCTATATTTTGGTACCTTACTCTTGCTAGGATGCTGAGACAATTTTCTCTCTCTCTCTCTCTCTCTATATATATATATATACCAAGCCCAACAGCGCCCCTTTCAAGTTAGCCAATAAGAAATATCAGAATCTGGGGAGGTTCTAGGAATGATATATCCTTCTTGAACACTAAATACCCAAACTTCCAAACCTTTCTCTGAGTGATTGCGTCGAGTCCGTTAGGAATTGTATCGGAATCTCCCCACAAAATCTGCAGGCTTTCGCATTCTTAGGCCCTGCTCTATGAGGAAACCCGTCAGCATGAAAACTGATGCATGCCTCAGACTTGTTGATAGTAACTGCCTAGATGGTTCCTTGATTCTGAGCACTTTCCGGAGAGACTGGTTGCTTATCCCACCGGAGAGTTCCGGTTACGTGAAGGGGATGCAGCGTTTTCCCTAGGCATCTCATTACTTTTCCGTAATTTTTATCTACGTCAACATTATCTAGCACCCAAAATAGGGCAACTTTTCGTTTCTGCCCAGTTTATTGAGTTTGCCAAGGTGTTTCATACCTTTCTGAACAGATGACCCATGAACACAGTTTATGAATATCAGGTCACTAGAGTGAAACAGTGGCATTTTTTCATCATTTGGTATCTTTGACCAGTTATTATTAGCAGAGCATATGGGAAATATATCTTAGTTATTGGCAGCATATGTTTTTTTCTAGCAAATGGCCGAATACTTGTGCCCATTTGCTTTGGGTACTCTGTTTTGGCAAAGTGTATCCATCTCTAGAGGCAAAACAATGCAGCAAAAACAGTCCACCAGACGCTACCCATAGTAACGCAGTCATATATAAAAGAGATGATACCTTTTAATAAGTATCAAATCTATTTAGGTACATCGAAACGACAGAGCTGAACTACTGTGGGATACTACCATCTACACCGACAGACAGTGAAGCAAAAGATGTCTTGTTTAAGAAAGGAATCAAAAGACTTTGATTACAGACATTACAATTCCGGTTGGCAGGGTACTTCGTACAGTGGCTGAGAAGAAGCGAAAATGCCAGCCACTTGCTGGTGAGCTAAGGACATGCACTTGTACGAACAAGTTAGTATAATGCCTCTTGTCGTTTCCTGAAATCGACTAGTACCAAGAATGGTAACACTCAACCTCCAACTGCTACATGCTTCTGCTATGATGCAAAAAATGCATTGTTTGGCATTGAAATGATTGTAAAGAAGTTTCTACCATAGAGTGATTATTTTTAAGCTTCATGATAGTTTTCAGAAAGCACATTGATTTCACAAAGAAAGCAGAATTTCATATCTTATGCTAAATTCTTTATTTTAGCTTAAATAATTAACCATCTTCGGAATATTTAAGTTCTCAGAGACGAAGATCATAGTGTTATTCCAAATTTCCTTAATTAAAATTTTTAAGTTCGGAGACGTGTGCGGCTTGCAGACCGGTTTTACTAATGATAATTAGATGTTGGAAAAGGTCGTCTTTCTCCATGCCTCACGGCACAAAGGAGATAAGGAAAGAAGAAGAAGAAGGAAAAGGTCATCAAATTAGGAAGATTAACATTGAAAGAAGAAAGAACTTCAGTCACATAAGCCAATAATTACCATGAAATTTATTTTTAGATAAACTTGGAGGGCAACAATTTCTAATAAGTGATGATCGCGAAGGGATTAAATTTTAGTACAGTATTTTATGTGTAGGATTATTACTTATTCCGATTTCTCTCTGTATGACTTGTCGTCAAGTCACTTCCTGTCTCCAAAAACCTTTGTTTCACCACTCTCTCAATCCTCGACAATCCATCCATTCGTCCATATTGTCCTTCCATCTTTCCACTGTCTTCCTTCCTTTCCTTAAAAGTTTGCATTACCACACTTCCTTTGGCAATCTTCCCGGAGCCATTCTCCTCAAGTCCGCGCCATGTGATCTTTCTGTTTGCCAATCTTTCTTTCTTAGTTTCCATTACCTTCCTCACATCCTCATTCCTCATTTTGTCCAGCCTGCTCTTTTGAACGCATCGTGCCAATAATCAATTTCCACAGCGTTTACTTTTTTGTAGATCTTCTGTGTGGTGATCCAAGTTTCTGCTTCTATGCGTAAGAATCCCGTCTTGCTTTAGAAATAGTTTTGAACCTTAGTGAAATGTTTCAATCTCATCGTTCTCAACGTACACTCCTCTCTTCCCTAAAGAGCTCCTGAAGAAGGGCACCAATGATTCACGAACAAAGAATTCTTTTTTCGTTAAAACTCCTCTGGCCATTGCCGTATAATCATCTCAGTATAATTTTAAGGCCTGACGAAAAATCATCAAATCAAATTTATACTATATTGAGTCAAACATTTTTTTGTCCAAAAAAGGGAGTATCATCATATGTAGTAGAATATCGTTATCAAATTTTGATTTTACTTTATAATTTTGATGACAAGTCATTTGTTAAAAGTATAAAAATAATGTAGTTTTAAAAATTATCATATTTTAATTTAATTTTGAAGTCATGTTTACGATAATTAATATATTTTAAATTTAATTGAATTATGAAGTTGTTAACTTTTGGAAAAAATATTTTTTTCTACAAACCTCTCCATAAGGTTAGTTTTTTAAATTAAATAATGCTATTAAATTTTTAATATATGAAGGCCTGGAAAATTAAAATCATTATTTTTAACCATAATAAGTTAGAAACTTATTATGTATAGATGATGTAAATAGATAAATAACGGACTAAAATTGGTTGTCACATTCAACCTCTTGCGGCTCAACTGATTTAAAAAAAAATAGAAAAAAATAATTTATATAAACTTTCCCCCCTCAAAAAGTTTCCAAGACGCGCTCCCAAACTTTCATATATTATTTTTAAATTGTATCATTTTAAAATTATAATATTTAACTTCAAAAGCTAACCTTACAGCGCATCCACACGTGGTTTTTCTCCATTAATAAAATCTATACATTATTGTCTGTTATGGTTATTGCCTGTGGGGAGGGACCAAACCCTACGCCTTACAAATCCTCACTGAGCCCCCATATAGCTACCCCAAAGAAAAACAACAAGTTGGGTCTAGAATATAAATCCAGAAGCGGGTCTAAGCCGTCTATACATTTGAACAGTTTGTTCCTGCAGTTTGAACAAATCGGACCATAACCTTAAAGGAAAATAACCTGAGCTCTTTAATAGACATTATTCTGACCGGAGTTCCTTAACCTAATTTCCTCACAACCCAAGCAATCTGTCATAAGGTGGATGGATGCTTTTTCCTCTGCCACACTGTCTCACCAGTCAGGGGCAGGGGTGGTATGAGACCCATTATTTGTAGGGGATGTCTCAAACCACAATAGCCACAATGTAAGGGATCGAACCAGAAGCTTGAGAAAGGTCCGTGAAAGACAGAGCAACATCTCACTAATAGCCCTGTCCGGACCACAATGAGCATCTTAGACTGCTGACAACCCACTGAGCTTATTCCATAGGGATGAATGCTGCGAAACTATCTATGGCTGGAAGCTTCATATAGATGTGCCTAGAGACACATCAGCACTATTAAGTCTTTTTTGCTCATTTTAAAAGAGAATTAATTAAATATTAATACATAAAAATCTAGTTGCAACCTATTCAAAAATTTTCCTCAGGTTTAAAAAAAAAAAAATTAATTTCATACTATAAATTCAGTTAAGTATAATAATATTAGTATTAATGCTAAACATGAATTAAAATATAGTATATACAAATCAGACAACTTATAATGACACGTCTGCAAAATTATAAAGTAAAACCAAAATTTGATAACGATGTTCTAAGGGTGGTATTCTTTTTTTGTTTTTAGACAATAAAATGTCTCAACACAGTACAAAATTGTCGAAATTGTGGGTGGGTTCGTAATGCTAGATAACATGTGGTATTTTATCCGTCGTAGCATGCATATTGTTTTTGTTCCTGACCGGTTTTGGATTTTCATCCACCATCAGCAAATTCACAAAATTAGTGTAGAGAGTTCACTTCAACGTAATGTTTCTGTTACCTCAGGACGGATTAAAATACCAGACAGTACAAAATTGTCTTCATTTTCTTTATTCTGATCAGTTTGTTCGAGTACAGGGAATTACCTTTCCCTGATTTTTTTTTTTTAAATCTATATGAATTTGGCTATTCTTTGTCTCACCGGCCAGGTATAAAAGTTTAGACTGGCGATGATGTTGCTCGTTTAGTTGGGATAACCCAGTGGGTACGCGACAACAATTTCGGACGCAAACAACCTCATCCCCCACTGAACTTGTTAAAATAATGCACAAAACAATAGATATAAATTAAAATAAATAAAAAGTATAATAATTAAATTCTTTAATAAATTAAATCATATACATATTCAGGCAACGTATTAGTATATTTGATTTTTTTTTGTTTTGTAATTTTGGAATAAAGGATATTATTACTAGGGCATTATCATAGAATTAAATGAGAATTTTATTATTATTATATCCGTTTAATTAATTGACTAATTCTTCATTAGATTGTCTTTTTGAAATGTTAACTGCCTCCTTTAATTTTTTTTTTTTGAAATGTATTATTTGAAACTTTTTTAAAATGGGACAAAGTGGTAAGGAAATTCTATTTCCACCATATTAACACAAAGAACATAATGGAACTTTCTCTAAACATACTCATTTATATTTAATCTCACTTTGTATATATAAAATAATATAATAAATGATTTTTTTTTTTTAAAGTATGACGTCTCGTATTTTATTATTTTTATGCATACTTTAAATTTTTAAAATATTAAGAAACATTTTGTTTAATAATTCTTGCTGTCAATCTTTTTTTTCATTTCTTTCTGTGATTAGAGAACGTATATAGAGATGCTAACCCCTGGAATTGTCAAGTACACATGCGTGCCAAGATTGTTTTTCTTTTATCAATATATTGAACCATATCCCTCCCCCATTCTAACTTAGCATATATATAAAGGTGATTTATTTATGTTTCTTTTGATTTTAAATTTACTATATTTAATTTTATTTAGTTCTTTTACTAAATGACATTTTTGAGGGATTTCAACTAAATTGTATTTGTTGTACATTATTCCGTTTTTATAGGGTTAAATATTATAAGTTAATTTTAATTATTTAAAATTCTCATTTGTTTTTTTAGTTGTTACTAACAAGTAATTTTACAATAATGCAACTCTTTAAAACATTACGTAATACATATATTATTATTAAGGGCATCGGATGTTACTAAATTACATTCCAAGTTTTCATTAATCCGTAGCAGCCATTTTATGTCCTAATTTTTTTACTTGTTTTTATAAATTTTTTATTTTTTCTTACTGTTTTAAGAGGAAGTACTGAGTTCTTGTCAAAGTTTTGAAGTTAATATTTTCACCGGAAATACAAGTTTTAAGATTCCCAGGACAAGAAAAGATGTTTTTAATTTAATTGATAATTAATTTATGGGGAATGTGTGGGTTGTTGCGCGCGCAATGTATAATGTATGTATGTATGTGGGAACAGAATATGCCAAAAACAAAAATATTATATTTCGTTTAGGTACCACCTTTAGATCTGACACGAAGTTTCGTTCCAAATTCATCAAACGTATGTTTTTTTAAAACTCCTGCTTGAAACCGCTCCAACGGTTTTCTTTAAAAAGTGAATACTAAGAGCACATTATGTAACCCCTAACCTAAAGGAAATATTTGTCCGGAGAAGTTAATTTTAGGTTTAATACCAATCATTTCAAGCATTCTCTCACGGTCACGTGGGCTACAATGTATTTACATTCAGATATCTGCTAAGTCGTAAACAAAGTAATTTCCCCATCATCCTGTACTTAAATAAATATTTAAATAAAATGCGTATTTAGATAAGATCCGCTAAACTGCTGCTTGAGGATATTCAACGCTTGGCTTGTCTGGCGGTGACTGGTGCGATGCGGACTACGCCAACAGCTGCAATGGAGACTTTGTTGGGAATTCCACCGCTCTTTGTAGAGGTGAAAACTGTGGCAATGAAAACCTGTTATAGAAATAATCAGGCAGATTTTTGGCAGGGTAAGCGATATGGTCATTCTACCATTCATCGCGAGATGCTTCTAAAGGTTCCTGTTACAGGTTTTCTTTCTGATAGAATGTTGAAGACTTTTGTTTTCGAGCATTCTTACAGAGTTAGGTTATCTTCTAGAGAAGATTGGTCAAGATTGGGTCCGGCTGGGGTGATACCTGATAATTACTTCCGGTATTACTCGGACGGTTCCAGGATGGATGGATGGTAGGTCTGGAGCTGCGGTCTATTTTGAGACTGGAGATCGTTTGGCAGTATCTCTTGGTAAATGGACCACGGTCTTCCAGATGTATCTTTGTTGTATCTTGGATGAGAGGGTACGTAACACTAACTTAAAAGGTGTTTGTATCTGCTCGGACAGGCAAGCTGCGTTGAAGGCGCTGAGTTCATGTGTCTTCACTTCCAGGTTGGTGTTAGAATGTTCTAAAAGACTGGAAGAACTTTCTTCTCTGAAGGATGTGTTTCTAGTCTGGGTGGCAGGTCACATAGGAGTTTTTGGGAATGAGGAGGTGGATAGGCTTGCCATATTAGCGTCTCTCTCCCCTTTCATTGGTCCCGAGCCTGCTGTTGGCGTGTCTTCTGGCACATGTCTGTCAGGCTTCCAGATATGGACAGCTTCACAGCATTCATCCTTATGGATGAGCTCAGTTGGTTTTCGGCAGTCCAAAATGCTCATCGAGGGTCCGGACAAGGCCATTGGTGAGACGTTGCTTTGTTTTTCACGGAGCTGTCTCAAGCATCTTGTTGGATCTCTTACTGGACATTGTGGTTTAAGGAGGCATCTCTATATAATGGGGCTCATGCCGGATCCATTTTGTAGAGTGTGTGAACCCGAGGACGAAATACCCATTCATCTTATGACTGATTGCCAGGGTTTTGAGGAAATTAGGTTTAGGACCTTTGGTCGGAATATTTTGTCTGTGGAAGAGCTTAGGCTATTTCCCCATAAGGTTATTGTCCGATTTATTCGGACTGCGGTGAATCTTAGATGGATTAGATCCGGGTCTGGATATTTATTGTAGACCCGGTTTGTTGCTGTTTTTCTTGGGATAGCTATATGGGCCCAATGAGGCTTTGGATAGCGTAGCGTTTGAGCCCTTCCCACAGACAAATAATAATAAATAAAATACATACTATTAAGAAATAAATACAGGTCTAGTCACTGGGTCGTTTTATTGTAGTAAGCTTGGTAAAGCAAGTTTTGACAGCTCTAGTTACTTTCCCTATTTGCTGTTGGAAGAAGTATTGCGATCGTGTCAAATTTTTGATATCGAATTTTCACCGGAAATTCATGTTTTGAGTTTCCCTGAGTTAAAAAAAGTGGTTTTAAGAAAATAGTCCCTCTCTGTGTGTGTATATGTATGTATTTAGCATAGCATAAAAACGGGTGAATTACAAAAAGTTCAAAATTGACATGGTTATCACCATGGGAACTGACAGGAACTTAGCAGTCAAAATTCTTCAATGAATGGATTTTCAGTTTTCTGCTATTTTCTCTAAAACGGCTCAACGATTCTCGTTACTCTAAGAATGTGAATGAAACATTTCTCCGGGTAAAGTTATTTAAGGGGGTTTTGTGGGGAAGAGTGGGGTTATTTTTTTTCCTCTAAAGTGTTATCACAGTTGATTCTTACCATCTAGACAGAATTAATTAGAAATAAAATAAATTGCCAATATTCCGAATTCCAAGGAAATTTAGTATACCGGAAGTGCGTTTTTACTGAACAGTTTATTCAGTTTTCGTGATTTTTTCTCTATAAAAAACACCGAGGAATTTCACAAAAATTTGGTAATATTAACTATAAAATTTGTCAATTACAGTTTTGTAAACTGCAGTAAGAAAAAGTTGTGTGAGTGTTTCACACCAAATTTTTTTTTTTATCTACATTTTCTAATTGTACACTTTCTAGTTGCTGATGGGAGTCGTCAAGATGTTGAAATTAATTCACCTTTGGAGGGATGCTCCCAGCGGAAGAACATATTTCTTAATGATTTTATTGGATGGTTTGTTGAAAATATTCCAAGTGGTTAAGGTCGTACCTGATGGATATAAAGGCCTTCCTCAAACTAAGACCTATTTTAGATAGGAACGATAGTTGTGCGGAATTTGTTGCGTTAAATTTCAAATGTTATTTACAATTGATTCAGTGTTTTTGATGCGCTCTATTAGACCACAATATAATCACTTTTCTACCTGCCAGGATTAGAATAGATCCCCCCATCACCTGTACATAAAATTGTTTAAAGAAACTTCGTCAGTTTATTATATAATTGCACTAACACGAATAGATAGAAAGGTCGTGTAAGTGTTTAAAATTTTGTAAATAGTTCAGAGTTCAAGTCTGTATCATGCGTTCCATTTTTCTCCATTGTGGTAAATAATTATTTTCTCATTCACACTGAAAGTCGGGGATTGTCATAAATGCGAATGATTTAGGCTGACATTGAGTATTAAAAGAGAATTGAGAACTTACATGATTCTTTCAAACAAATAATGAATCTAACAAGATTTATACAATAACTTTCAAGAAAGTGAAGAAAAGAAAGGGGGATAAAAAATAGAAATAAAATCTCAAAGGAAGGAATGGTGGGAAGGACGATTGCAATTGCAACCGGTTTGTGTGGAAGCTAAATGAACGTTTGTGAGAACCCTAGTGCTCCATCATAACAATTCTTTATTTTATTTCCTTTCTTCTCCAACAGAAATCATTTTCTCTTCAACTTTTCTTATTTATTCCTTTATTTTCCCCTCAAATTAATAAGGGGAAGGTTTGTTTTGGAATCAAATTTTCGAAATGTTGCTTTTATCAATGGCATTTCTGTTCTGGAAAAGATATTGCTTCTGGCCTGGACTAGTTTCTGGAAAAGATATTGCTTTATTTCTTTTTTTTAAGTACAACATGCAATATAACGACTGTTTCAAATTTGAAATTTGTTAATAAATCAACCTTGTATCCCATTTTACTGAATTTTTTTTTTTTTTTTTTTTTTTTTAGTTTTTACGATTTTATTTAACAATTTTGCTTTAAATTTGTTTGCAATGGGAATAAATTAATGTACTTGGGGGCAAGGTGAAAAGGTCTCGGCCTAGTAGAGAAAATTAGTTTTTTATTTTGAATAAATGCATTTATTTCTCAATGCAGTATCACTTTAGTTTCAATACACTTTGTCCAAAGTTTCTCCAATAATTGGATTCCGCCCCTGAAGTGTGATTATGGAAGGTCTTCAAAATATCCATTTACCGCTGCTATCACCTCTTCGTTTGACCCAAAACGTTTTTCAGCCACAAATTTCTTAAGTTAAAAATGTGGGTGGGTCCGCCGCAATGCTGGATAACATTTGGTATTTTATCCGTCCTAGCATGCATATTGATTTTGTTCCTGACCGATTTCAGATTTTCATCCATCGTCAGAGCAAATTCACAAGTGTAGTGTAACAGAAACATTACGTTGAAGTGAACTTTCTACACGAACTTGGTGAATTTGCTCTGACGATGAATGAAAATCCGAAAACGGTCAGGAACAAAATCAATATACATGCTACGACAGATAAAATACCAAATTTCTTAAGGTATGGGAATAGATGAAAATCAGAGGGTGCCAAATCTGGCGTATAGGGAGGATGTTCCAACAATTCATACTTCGGATTTCTCAATTTTCCCATTACCAAAGGCCTTCGCGGACGTGTGGATTGTCCTGGTGAAAGACGGTTTTTTTACTTTTGCAAACCAGGCATTTTCTTTCGAATCTTTTCATCTAGCTGGTCAAGAAGAGGGGCGTTGTATTCCTCCGTTAATTGTTTGACCCTTTGGCAGGCAGTCAATCTAAAGAATCCCCTGCAGACTCCTTAATACACTTTCACCAACTTTGGATGAATTTCTGTTGGCAATAAAACATCCAAAACGAAGAATTTAATGACGGATTGGTATTCAAGTTTATTCATTTTGTCAAAAACATACAACACGCTTACTTTAAACAGCCGTATAAAATAAACTATTGGTCTGATCAAATTCACATTTGGTATTTACTTTTGCAACATAAATTTCGTGTGTCAACATTACAAAACAGTAATTTCATTTGTACCCGTGGCATCTATGGGCTAGGCCGAGAATTTTTCACCTTGCCCTAGTATAAATGAGAGGATATTTCATTTTTATTTGTAACAGTTTTTACAAAAGCTCATGTTGGGATGTTCTGGTTATTAGGAGTAGGTGTGTTGGTCTGTTGTACTCAAGTTTTCTGAGATTTTTTTTGTCCATAATTTGATATGTATTTTCTTATTTTGTGATCATCATCCATTTTCAGAATGTTCTACCGAAAGCGTACAAAGCACAGATATAGCACATAGTCAAACATGAATAGATGAATTTTAGATACTAATAATCTCTTGAACGATTTACTGGAAATTTATATACAAACCCTTGGCATGGGAATGTGCCATCGAGTAACTTGATGTCTAATAGCGCTTTCGCTTTTATCTTTGGCCTAGCGCGGAAGGTCAAGGTTCGATTTTCATGAAGGTTCAATTGATCCAGCATTAAAAGAATTAAAACTACAGTTGGGTATCCACCCAACGGATCCATCCACAGTTTCATGAATGATTTTTACGCCAAGTAATACTACATCTTAAAATAGAAAATGATTTCCATTAAAGTAAGTTATTAAAGAATAATTGCTTAACAACAGAAGTGGAGCTTGTTATTCTAATATTAAACTGACCATTTTTTTCAAATGCAAATAATTTTTACTAAATATTTGCTTGTCTTCAATTTTATATCACTTGAAGAATCTAAACTTAATTTGGAGGAAACCATACATTTCCCCTCTCACAAAATTTCTTTAAATGAAGTTTCGCGGAAAAAAATTCTCAATAAAAGTGGATACGTCTCTGTAACATACGTCGTCTGTCATAGTTAGTGTAACAAATTTAATGAAATCCGTCGGTTTTTTTATGGATAAATACGTAGAAAACTGAAATAACGTCAGTAAAACTCATTTCCGGTGTCAACCGATTTAATTCACTCAGAATTTTGACATGTTTAATTCTAATTAATATTATTTAGATGATAGAATTGTATAATAAAGGAAAAAGCAGGAAAACATCTTAAATGAATTTTCCCAGGGAAACGTTTCAAATAAAACTTGTATGTATGTGTACTCAATATGATCACGGGTTCGAATGCTTTCCTTAGATTTTCTCTTCCTAAGAGCTTCTACAACTCACCGTTCGGTGATGATCCGTGTTGTCTGTAGTTAGAGATCACTGCTTGGACTGAGAAAAGTCGCAATTTACATTTAATGTGGCGAATTTACATTAAAATCTTTCTTTCTGTCGAACATCCAAAATGGATCAAATGTGAAATTACTGCAATTTTTCTGGTATTTAACTTAATTCTAGAAAATAGTTTCGAGAATTTGAAATGAACCGCTAAAAGGTTTGTAGCATTGAAAGGAAATTGTAAAATAACTATGCTCAAATTAAAGCAAGGTGCAAAATTCTGTATTCTATAAAACTGCCAATACTTCGAGTTGACCGGAAGTAAAATCGAGAACTGTGAAATCAGAGAATCGGGATCACCGGCCATTGCACTGAGAAGGCTCCGGGAGGCACAATAGATCTTTTAGGTCGCGCTGCGATAATCCCCTACAACAATCTACAAGTTTAAAGAAAATCTTTGAAGCTGCTTTCGGGAAAATCTCGGAAAACTGAAAAAAAAAAACTGTTAGAAATGCACTTCCGATCAAGCGATTTTACTTGGCAGTTCTCGATTTTACTTGGCAGTTCTCGATTTTACTTCCGGTCAACTCGAAGTATTGGCAGTTTTATAGAGTATAGAATTTTGTACCTTGCTTAAATTTGAGGCATAGTTATTTTACAATTTCCTTTCAATGCTACAAAACCTTTTAGCGGTTCATTTCAAATTCTCGAAACTATTTTCTAGAATTAAGTTAAATACCAGAAAAATTGCAGTAATTATTTCACATTTGATCCATTTTGGATGTTCGAGAGAAAGAAAGATTTTAACGTAAATTCGCCACCCGTGGTGTGCGACTTTTCTCAGTTTTTCCGGGATATTCTCGGAGAACCTTTGTTGTTTTAGAAAATGTTCATTTATTGGGTCAATTTTCTTTAAAGTTGATATACCAACACACATATATAGGTCTATCACTTTCTTTTGTTTCTTTCATTTTCTACGGGGATTGATTTTGAGAGATTCTGGGGGAGCGTATGTTATGTTCCCCTAAAAAAAAAGAACTTTTAATATAATATAGATTCACAAATCTAAATGCTATCAGAAATTTACATTGCAGCTATCCCCATAACCTTGAAAATATACCTATATATATTTCGAAAAACTGGGGGAAAAAAGTTCAGGAAAGTATCGCTTCCGGTTGACGGATTTTGACTGAAACTTTCGTAACCGGGCCTTTGGTCGTAACTAAAGAGAAGTATAAAATTTGAGATTCCTACGATTTTTCGTTTCTGATATATTTTAATTCAAAATATCATATACACACTAAATAAAAGTGTATACGAAGCCTTCACACATTTTGTTCTTGAATGACCCATGACCTATATAAATATATACTCATACACTAATAGCCAGAAAACATTTTTTTTTTTTGGCACTGACCAACATCAAAACGTGTATTTCGACTTAGTTTTTGAAAATTTGTGCCCAATCGCGCTCAGAACTTCCTCCTAAAAGCACTCAGGGAAAGTAAAAATGCTAAAATTTTAAAAAAGAACTATGAGATTGTTGCCGTTAAGGCAAGTGAACTCCCCCACTATTCTGTCTAGCAGACATTTTGGCAGTTATGCCGTTGTATTATTCATTGCTTTGTATACCGGAGTGGGGAGCACCATCTTTACACTCATGGCTTCACAGCTTTCGTGATCAACGTGTACCTCTCTCTAGCTTGTATGCCTTAGGCAACTCGTCAGATTTTTTTTTTTTTAATTACTATAAATAGACGCCTATTTTTATTCCCTTTTTACTATTGTAACATATGCTATAAACAAGGGTAATATTTGTAGTTATAATAATAATTATAATGTTTTTCCATTGAATGATGCATGACCATGATGTTGAAAGTGTTCATTTGGTCTTTACTCGAAATCACCCTGCTTGGCTGTTTGTTTTGTAATTTAAATGCTTACAATGTACGGGGTTCTACCATCTCGATAATATTAGGTTATATTAATTAATTTTATATATTGCTAAATTCCAAGTAGAAAATTGGTTAACTGACCAGTGCGACTTTACACAGTGTTTCGGAATTTCCACGTAAACCATTCCATCGATTTCCTTCAAACTTGGAATGCTAGAGTCCGACATTTCTTAAACATCGGCAACTGATTGAACTACAGCCGACTTATGTCGAAAGTATACGAAAGTCGACGAATGACATAAAGCTTCAAAATACTATTTAATGCTGGCAGATTACATACACTAAGTACTAAGAAAAAAATGCTATGTTTACAAAATACTTTTTTTCTTCAAAGAGACTTTTAATTAAACCAAACAGGAATAAAACACTAACCGAGCGCCAAAATAGTGAGTAAACAAGCAACTCTCCAACCTTATCTGATAATTGTCTTTACTTTGACCGGTTTTAGTGCACTCGTTTCGATGTACCAAAATATTTTGGTCGACCTATAATAATAATAATTGCACACATGTATGTAATAATCGGCGCTGGTATAGTGTGCGCACTACCGTCATGATTCTGGTATATTATGCAATCTACAGACATGATTCTGGCTTAGCATGCACTATCCACAAAAATTAAAGTTAAAACTATTATTTTCAAACCTTTTATTATCACGGTTGAACGTTACTTATGGTCCTCTCTCATGATGACAAGCGCGCGAAAATAAAACAGTGATCCACTTATTTTCGAGTTTGACCGGCTGTTTTTTTTTGTTTTTTTTCCCTTCTTCTTCTTCTTAATGAGTGGTACGGCGGTCGGAGATTAAGAATGCCTTACTCTAGTAAGGTTTTACTTAAATAAAGTAGAGCACATATTTTATACAGTAGCCGTCATCAAGGTTGGCGCTCTGCACACTGTACCGGCACCTAAAAATCTTGATCACTTTTATTGAAAACATTTTTTCAGTAAAAATTAAATTTAATGAGTTTCTAGGGAATCTTAGGTGTTCAATTTCAAGTGCTGTTGGGGATTAGTCGAGGGCTGACTATAGGACTCGTAATCTTAGCCACAAATGCTGAGAACCAATTGTATGCCTACCATCATCTGCATTTATGTGTGTCGTTAAGAATAATTTAAACCTTACGCAAAAATCTGGTGTAACACTCACATAACTTTCTATAATTAATACAAATGAATTAAAAGAAAGATTCTTTAAAACTACAAGGATTAGACATATATACCTGTGAGTGGTGGACATTGTAGGCGCACTCTGCTCAACATCACGTAGCGTCCTTAAATAACAGACTCCTAATACCACCTTCAAGTTTAATGAAAATTGTTGTAACTTTTTGGAGAAAATTCCCCAAAACTCAAAAACCTATTGAGTAAAATCGCACTTCCGGTTATCAGATTTTCTTCAAATTTGGAATTCTATCAAGGCTTCTAATGGGTATTAATATGAAGTGGTACTCTTTAGAGGAAACCTTAATGTTTCAGTTCCTTCAGAGCTCCCCAAAAAATCAATTTTCCCGGCAAATATTTCACATAAAAGTGATAAAATTTATATGAGTAGATAAATATACGAAGTTTTTAAGAAAATTCGTTGGAGCAATTGTCGAAAAAAAAAAAGTCACGAAAAACTGCAAAAACCATTCAATAAAGTCCGCACATCCTGCTAGTTTTTTGCCCAAAATCTTCGTATCTGATGCAGTGATAGTATCTAAGAAAATAACAAAGTTTGACTTTCCTTAATTTTTCGTTTTTGAGATATCTAGTGATAACTAACACATACACATACCATTCGCTAAAAATATTTTTTTTTTCGTATTCAGGGGACTTCAAAACATATGTTTCCGGTGAAATCTCAATTTCGAAAATCTGGCATGATCGCAGTTACTTGGTCTTTTGCTGGTAGGAGTAAAAATTAATGCGTGAAGAAAATTTTATTAATTATAACAATTGCTAATTGCAGTAAGAGAATATTTTAGGTTAGGCTGGTGTTTGGATAATTTTTTATTTTCTCATATCCCTTGAAAGAGGAAGTATTGCGATCCTGTAGGATGTGTGGTCTGTGAATGTGTTGTGTATCCCAAAGCCATAAGCTTCACGATGCTTTCTGCTTTGCTAGGCCTGATTAAAAGGGTGAAGGACGTGCTGTAGTCATAGGGGATCCACTAATACACCTCTTAGTATAGGTCGCGGTGGAACGAGCCTCGCCCCTCCCCTTTATCAATCAATCAATGTGGGAGTGGGGGTGGGGTTGTGAACAAAATATTTCAAAAAATGAAAAGTCGCAGGAAGCTCAAATTTGATATTCCAGTTAACATCTTGCACTAAGGTTTTAGATAAAATGCATTAACCAGAACTGCAACTTTACAGATGTTTTTTTTTTCGATTTTATTTAAATTTCAAATACACATATACTTATACCTTTTATTTTAATTTTTTTTGAAGGGGTTCTGAGAAGAGAGCAACTTAAGATTTCCTTTAAAGTGTCATTTCAATAGAATGTGTGGTAGTGCCACATTTAGTAAATTTGAATAAAATCAGTTTACCGGAAGTAAACTGATCCTTTGCTATCCGAAGCTACCCCTCCCCCCCAAAGTTCGCACCCTTTTCAGTGCAATGCTGCTTCCGGGCGGTGTTCTCTCATTACAGACTGGTGATAGACCAAACGGCTCCGTTTACGTAAATATTGTTTTCAAATCAGGGTCGGAATAGATTCCCAAAACTCGTTCAACACTTCCTTCGCGGATTTTTAACTTTCGGTGCTAAAAAAAAAAACTTTATATTCGTTGAAATATCATCTTAATTCATTAAATGTTCTTTAATTTGTTTTTTACTCAATCAGTTAGTATTTACCCAAACACTGAAGAATCTGTCCTCAAGATAAGGTAGGGTAAATACAGTTATCTCCGACATTCATCCCATTGAGGCTGGAGTCCCGCAGGGGAGTGTTCTGGGGCCACTACTATACAATATTTACATATACGACATACCTGAACATCCGAATATTGTACTGCGACCCATGCGGATGACACAGCACTACTTGTTACCAACACAGACATAATAAATAACAAATTAATATTGGAGCAGCATTTGACTAACTTGCATAACTGGAACATCACATGGAAAAGTAAACTCAATATAAACAAAACCAAAACAGTACATTTTACACTAAAAAAGACGGAAGATATACCTGTGAAATATGATAACGAACCATTACCGTTAAGTAACTCGGTAAAATATTTAGGGATGCACTTGGACAAACGACTAACTTGGGCAACACATGTAAAAACTAAAAGACTTGAACTTAATTTACGTTTCAAACAGTTATATAGATTACTAAAGACAAAATCCACATTAAACATAAACAACAAACTCCTAACTTACAGGACTCTATTGAAACCAATTTGGACATACGGACTTCAGCTTTGGGGAGCGACTAAACAGACACATTTGAAAAAAATTCCAATCTCGCACACTGCGGACTATACTTTCATCTCCTTTCTATGTTACAAACGAAACAATACATAAAGGCACAAACACTGAAACAGCACAACGTGCAGCACATCGACTGTACACTAAGTATCATGTCAAACTCAGCGGTCATACAAATCTTCTCATCAACAATTTACAAACAACTCTAGTTCCAGAAAGAAGACTAAAACGAAGATGGCCGGCCACAAGACTTGTGAAGTTTGACACATCCACCGTAGACAAACTTCATACTGACTGACAGACCTCACTGAACGACATTATGAACTAGCATAATTACATTCACACCCATACATTCATTTCACTTTACATTTCATTTATTCACTTCATAAACAAATCACTCCAACAGGGCCATCATTGGATGCGGTATTTGCACACGTTCTACACGTCAGTACATTATCTTACAGACAACAGCATTACAGGCAAAACACATTTTGTGTTGGTACTGTATTATAATTAAATAAAAAAAAATTAAAAAAAAAAAAATCAGTTAGTAACGAAATCGCATTTCTTGCTCACAACAAAAAACACTAAACTAATAATTATTTAACATATTATTATCCTCATATTTTATACTCCAATGAATAATATAATATCGGGCTACACATAAAACATGGGATTTTTATTAACAAATTATCAAAATTAAACTATGTATATAAAAAAATCAACAATAAAAAATAAAATGTAGAAAAAACAACATGTATAAGTATTCAAATATAATTTTTAAAATTAGCGCCAAACAAAAAATTGAACTAATATGCTTCACATAACGAAATAAAAACTTCATATGTCCATTCATTTATTATTTCACTTTTTAAGAAAGAATTTCAATTTTTTAATATATTTTTTTTTATTAACATTTTGAAATAAACATTGTAAAAAAAAACGCGATCTTGTCTTATTCCAATAATACAATTTAATTTAAAAAAAAAAATTGCAATGTTTAGAAATGTTTAAATGTGTTAGCTACAATGTTTAACTGGCTGAGTGGACAGTGTGGGCGCCCTCTGTCTCAAGCTCATAGTATCGTCAGTTTAAATTTAAACGTAACTGAATGGTTCCCAAAAAAGTTTTAAAAGCAATTGTAACATCGCACTTCCGGTTAACTGATTTTTATCAATGCATCTAATGTATGTAATTATTATATACGTGGTAAAACCATACATTGTACTTTTGAGCAAAGCATAACATTATTATGGTTCCACTCATAATTTCTACATGTATATGTATATTGTATAAGAAATTCGAAGAAAATAGTTGAAGCCATTTTCGAGAAAATCCCATTGCCGGTGTTTGATGGATTTTTGCCCGAAACCTTCATGTCAGATGCGATGGGTTTGTTGAGCTATTTGCGATTTTTCATTTTTGATTTATTATTATCTAGGTGACTTTCATTAAAAAATATGATTACGAGTTTTTTTTTGTTATATATAATAAATTTATGCCTTTAGGATATGGAAATAAATAGTTTACAATTTTATTATATATTGATTATTAAATTATGGAATTATTGAAAGCGTACTAAAAAGTCTACTCCCACCTACTGTATTTTAAACTTAACCAGGTTTGTTATTATTATGGTTAGAGGTTATAAAGTTACAATCTTTTAATGGTTCTTTCAACATGCCCACAACTTAGTTTAATACTTAATTTTCATCTAATGTCCAAGTTAATCTTTAATTTTAAATTAAAAAAAATAATCCATATAAAACTTGGTTAAACTTTTTGTTTTTTTTTTACGTTCCTCTTACCCTAGTAAGAGGACGTTATTGTAATCGTGGTCAAATTTTCGAGATCGAGTTTTCCCCGGATAATCCGGTTTGAGGTGCCCTGAGTCAAAAAGTGGTTTTTAGCAAATGGTCTGTGGGTAGTGTGTGTATGTATGTATGTGAACAGCATAGCTCAAAAACGAAAACCCTAGAAAGTTGAAATTTGATATTCCTTTTAGAGGTCACCATGGGATCTGACTGTACTTTACCTGTAAAAATTCCTCAACCGGAAGTACCACTTTACTAGTTGGTTTTTCTACTTTTTTGCGATTTTCTCAAAAATGGCTCCGACGATTTTCTTTTAACTTTAAACATCAACCACACAGACAAAGAGCTACAACTTTTATTAGAAACATTTCTCCGGGAAAATGCATTGAAGGGCACTTTTGGGGGAGGGGTGGGGTTAGGTTTCCATCTAAAGTGCTATTTCAGTTTATTAGACAATTCTGCCATCTAAATAATGTTAATTAGAATTAAATATGTTGTTGAAATTCTGAGTTTGAAAAAAATCGGATAACCGAAGTGCGTTTACTTTACCACTTTACTAAATGATTTATTCACTTTTTCGCAATTTTCTCAAAAATGGCTTTGACGATTTTTTTGAAACTTCGTAATAAACTAAACATGCAAAGATCTACAACTTTTATCTAAAACATTTCTCTGGAATTTCTTTTAAGAGCATTTTAGGGGAGGGGTGGGTTTCAGATTTCATCAAAGTGGTAGCTAGTTCTTATACAATTGCCTATATCCAAACTCATATTTAGAAATAAATAGATTGCTGAATTCCGATTTCAAGAATGAGTAAGCCGGAAGTGGCGCTTTTACTGAAAAGTTTTGTCAGTTTTCGACGAATTTCATTAAAATTGGTACACAAACTATAAAATTTGTCAATTATAATTTTAAGAAACTGGAGTAAGAGAAAGTTGTGTGAGTGTTTCACACCAGATTTTTTTAAACATGAAAAGTTGTAAAGATCATTTCTGTACTTGTTTTATAAATATAACATATTTATATATAAGAGAAATAAATTAGTTTAATAAATTTAGTCCAAAAATTATTCTGTGTGGCTTTCAGAAAAAAAAAAAATAATTAGAAGAGAAAAATAGTTTAAATAAATTGGCATTAAAAATGTTGGGCAATTTCTAAAGAAAAAGTTTTTTGGATTAATTTAAACATTAGAATGATTTAAATGTTGAATTAGAAGGAGCTCCAATTAAAAGTTCTAGTTTATAGTATTAATGTATAATCAGTAAGTATGGTTGTGAGGTTGTAAATGTGTGTGTGTGTTGTTGTTGTTGTTAGCTAGTTTTGGTAGAGTTAGCCTCCCTCCCCCTCATAAACCTGTCTGTTGTTTATTTCTTAGTGGCATATAGTAGGGCAGAGGGGGGTAGCTGTTGGTTAAATCCTTCTTGATTTGGGGTTAGAAAGAGAGAATATATATATATATTCTGTGTATATGTGCATGTGATTATGTTGGAAAAGAAAGTCTTACCAGATCTCAGTAGCCCTTCACTCAGTCCCGAACAGGAGGAATACTTTTGGGTCATAATTAACAAACTGGAAAGTTTTAAGATAACGTGTAAGCCGGAAATGTTTCTCTCTCTATATTCTAGAGTGTATATATATTCTCACTTCTCGCTGTCTGTCTGTTTGTATGTAGATATACATGTTGACATTTATTATTTCTTTCTTTTTATCTGCCCTCCACAGGTTTTTTTTTTTGCTTTTGTTTTAGTTTATGTTTAAAACGCATCATCATTATAGAGAACAAAAGCTATTGTAGTTTTTTTTTTATTGTTCTTGATAGGTGCATGAATTGTTGTTGTTCGAAAGAGGCAAAGTTGTTCTTCTGATCAATGTAATGTTGTTTCTTATTACCAACTTAAAATAACTTATTGTTTTTTTTTTTTTGTTTTTTTTTTTTTTTAACTACGGGTCCCAAGTATTGATTGCGATTACCACCAATTTATTTCACTAGTTTTCCCAGTTTCTACAAGCTTAGAAAACTTCCCCGCGATAATCCCTCAATACAAAGTTTTGATTAAATACCATACGCAATAATCTTAACGTATGTAACAACCGCTTATGTTTTACAATATGTATTATGTTATGGTATTAAAATTTGTCGTTTTGATATTATTAAATACGTCAGCTATCCTGGGTAGGGGCGTTGGAGAGAATAACTCTTAGTTTCCAAGAGGATATTTTTACATTCTCTAATTTTGTAAGAGACAGGAAATGTCAGGTTTTACGTTCTTACTCTTAGTATAAGGAGGTATCTGTGAAATTAACGATATCGAGTTTCGAAATACTCGTTTTGAGGTCCCCTGAGTCCAAAAAATAGTCCCTGTATGTAGAAAGTTCCAACTTGATATCCTGTTCTAAATATCACCTTGGAATTCGACATTACTTGTCTGTCAATATTCCTCAACCGGAAGTGCCACTTTACTAATTTTTATTTTCTTCAGTTTATTGTGATTTTCTCCAAAACAGCTCCAACGATTTTCTTTATATCAACTACACATACAAAAATTTACAACTTTCGGTTGAGGGGTGGGGGAGGTATATTCTTCTAAGTGCTATTTTAGTTTATTACACAATTCTATCATCTAAATAATATTAATTAGAATTAAATATGTTGTTGAAATTCAGAGTTTGAAGAAAATCGGATAACCGGAAGTGCATTTTTACTAGAAAGTATTTTTCAGTTTTTTGCTATTTTCTTAAAATGGCTGCAATGATTTTCTTTAAACAAACTATGTGAACTTCTAAAGAGCTACAACTTTTATCTGAAACATTTCTCCGGATAAATTCATTAAAGGAGGTTTTTGGGGAAGGGTAGGGTTATGTTTTCTTCTAAAGAGCTACATTAGTCGATTATACAATTCTACCAACTAAACAAAATTATGAGAGACATTTTCCGTGGTAGCCTGCTTCATTTTATGGCCATCGACCGGTTTCGGGCGTTCGCCCATCTTCAGGATGCGTTTTTCAGTGTGACAATACAGACTTGCACAGAGCAAATTTAGTTTACATGCATGTATGATAGGGTTATTTTATTTAATTAATTTTAATTTATTAGTAACTAATATAATTAATAGTTGCTACATATTCATTTTTCACTTTGAAATATTTTTATTAATGTACAAATATTGCCAGAAAAGCAATAGAAAAAAAAAAAAATCAATTACGTCATTGAATTGAATGCCCCCACTTAACTTCAATCAACATGCACAATTTTAGTTTGATTTATTGTTTATAAAAACTATTTATATCAATGCTAAATAATTCCAGAGGAGCTGACAGAATTTTTTTTTTTTTTTTTTTTGAGATGTGATTTAACCACATTGAGAGCATATAATTTCTGGACAAGTCCTTGAAACTGATTATGTAGAAGTTGTGAATTAGTAATTAACATACTGCCCTTTACTAATTATTATTAAACTGTGTTCTATTAATATCATTAAATAATCTTTGTGGAATCTGTTTTATAAACAATATTATAATATTACAAAAATGTATTTATTTATTTTAATTTATATATATTTTTATTTTATTTCCAGCCTCATATAACGTTTTGGTTTGCCACTGGTGGCGCTGGATTCTGTTTAAGTCGTGCACTTGCTTTGAAGATGATGCCAATTGCAAGGTAGGGTTTTTTTTTTTTTTTTAACGATTTATATTATTCCAAGTAAAGTTCAAAAACTTACCTGTTATACACAGTTTTTCAACCGATACTGTGCCAGAATAATATCAATTAGGTGTTGAGGAAATTTTTTAGATTTTATATTAGTCTTTAAAAATCTCTTATAATAAGTTAATATTTTCTTAATTTAGGATCGTTATTTGCACAGACAAATCTCACATATATTTCTGTATAACAAATTCCCATTTGTATTTGTTTATTTATTCCAACATTACATGCGTTTATTTATTCATAAAAAAAAAAATTACATCGTATAAATGTTTATTGAAAACTCACAGAAGTGAATAAACAAGAGTACCTCTTACTAAAACAAAAATTATTATCATTACGATATAACAAAATTGTTTCGTTGTTGGTTTTTTTTTTACAACTGAGTGTAAACAAAAGATTTGTAAACAGAAACATGAGAGATCTCTGTTATTTACAATTGATTAATTGTTACTTCCGGTTTATGTCTGTATGTGCTCGGTAAACAATAAGATTTTTTTTTTTAAATAAATTTATATATGGTTGAATAATTATTTGAAATTCGGGCAATATTTATAAGACATTATATTAACAAAAATCTGGAAACACTCACACAACTTTCTCTTACTCCAGTACTCAAAATTATAATTGACAAATTTTATAGTTAGTGTACCAAATTTAATGAAATTCGTCGAAAAGTGAAAACACTGTCCAGTAAAACTGTCCGGTTTACTAATTTCCTTGAAACTCGGAATTTGGGTCATATATTAATTTCTAGTTATTTCAATTTGGATGACAGAATTGTATAATCAACTGTGATAGCATTTTAAAGAAAAACATAACCCCCCTCCCCCAAAAGTCCCCTTAAATGAATTTATCAGGGGAAAAGTTTCAAATAAAAGTTGTAGCTCTTTATATGTATAGTTAACAACAGTGGTTTAAAGAAAATCGTTGGAGCCATTTTCGAGAAAATACCAGAAAACTGAAAATTATATTTCAGTAAAAAACGCACTTCCGGTTATCCGATTTTTTTTCAAACTCGGAATTTCAACAATATTTAATTCTAATTAACATTATTTAGATGACAGAATTGTCTAATAAACTGAAATAGCACTTTAGATGGAAACCTAACCCCACCCCTCCCCCAGAAGTGCCCTTAAATGAATTTTCCTGGAGAAATGTTTCAAATAAAAGTTGTAGCTCTTTGTATGTGTAGTTGATATACCAAGTTTAAAGAAAATCTTCGGAGCCATTTTGAGAAAATTGCAAAAACGTAAAAAAAAAACAACTAAAGTGGTACTTCCGGTTGAGGAATATTGACACATAACGCACCGTCAGATCCATGGTGATACCTAAACGTAATATCAAGTTTGAACTTTCTAGCATTTTTCGTTTTTGAGCTATGCTGTTCACATACACACACACACACACACACCACCACACACACACACAGACCATTCGCTAAAAACCACTTTTTTTGGACTCAGGGACCTCAAAAGGATATTTCCGGTGAAAACTCCGATATCGAAAATTTGACACGATTAAATACTTCCTCTTACTAGGAGTAAGAGAAAGTAAAAAAGTTATATTACTTATGCTGGTCGGACACATAAAAGAAGAAAAGAGAGATGATATGCCGCGAAAGTGGGGGTTTAAAAAATTGACAGTGGATTTAATTCAACAACCTTAATATGTGGATGTTAGAATTTATGAGGGATGGGTTTAAAGCGAAATCCACTAAATATGGCCACAAAGATCTTATGACTCTCTTGTGTCTTTTGTATTGTGTTTCATTGTATGTAGTCGTCTGTAAGGTGTGGAATGTGAAAATGTTTGTATGTACGTGTGCGTGAAGATAGAGAAGCAGTGTTGCACACATCAATTATATCTGCAGAACCTATATATTGTGTTTCGAGTGTTGACATATCACGTATTGTGCAGGGTCGTGAACTTTCCCGAAGAAGGGCTATTGCATTTCCCACCCACGAGCTTTTAATAATTAACATCTATCGACCCCGTATGGACAGATCTGGAAAAAAGTTGATGCAATAACATAATTTTGAATCATGCCTAACTTCGAAGATGTATTGCACGCAAATCAAAGCATACTCTTATTTTTATTGAAAAAAAAAAAATGATCCCACTTTTTTATTTTCTCTTAATCCTAGTAGGAGAATGTTTCTTGATCATGTCAAATTTTCGAAATTGAGTTTCACTGAAAACATATGTTTTGAGGTCCTCTGAGTACGAAAAAAATGTTTTTTTGAGAATGGTGCGGATATGTGTATCTATGAGTGTCTACAAAATACCTCAAAAATGAAAAGATCATAAAGAAGCTTAAACTTGATATTCCATTTAGGAACCACCACCGCATCTGCCACAAAGGTTTTTCTGCTAAAATTCATCCACCGGACGTGGGACTTTACTTTTTCAACTTTCGTTTTTTTTTTTTTTTTAATTTTTAGCGATTATCTCAAAAATGGTTTTCTAAGGATTGCCTTTAAATTTCGTCTGCTGTCATCATCTGCTGCATATCAATAATTTTTATTGAAACATTTTGTTAGGTTTCTTGAAGTTAGATTTTTGACGTCGTAACGTTAAGCATTCCTCTAGACTCTAGCGATTTTCTTTGACTTTCGAACGATAACTACACATATATAAATCTACCAATTTCATTTGAAACATTTTTCCAAAAAAAAAAAATAATGATTCAAATGGTGTGGGGAGCTAGTTCAATGTTATTATTGACGTTCTCTTCTGGACTAGAATGTAATCATTTCTACAACCTGCTTGGTTAAGTGCTTGCCCTCCCTCTATATATATGTGTGTGTGTGTGTGCATTTTATATTTATATTAGTAAAACAAGAGAAAATCGTGAGTGTTTCAAATCAGATTTTTTTGAACAGTTGTAGAAGGCTTTCTCTCGTACAGAATGACATCATTTCTTTCTTACCCACAATAGTACAGTTCTGATTTGAATTGGGAGAACGATTCATCATCTGTGCAGTAAATAAAATCAAATATTTATTTCGTCTTTAGGCTGATAAAAGTGTAAAAAAATTCATAGAAATTTGTATATTCAAGCATTTTATTCGAATGGGAATTTTATAATAATATTGTTCCTTTTTTGGCTGATTAAAAAAAAAAAAAAAAAGTAGTTTATTTCTAGTTTTGAACCCAAATCAAAATGTGACTTTTTTCAAATATGGACTGTTTCAAATTTATAATAAAATTATAAAAACACATACCCACAATAAACAGAATTTATTTTTAAATCAATTTTGTTTTTTTAATAATATAAGAGAGATCAGAAAATTTTTAAAACCTTGTGATACAAATTTTATCTGTCGACACCTGTTTTTACGATTTTACAGAAATAAAATAAAAATAAAAAAAATGAAGGAAGGGAATTCCAAAAAAAGAAAATTAAACAAGTCCCAGGTGGGGGGTCTTTATCCATGGACAACTTTGCGGGAGGGTAAGAAAGGTGTATGACAATAAGAAAACTGGTCAATCTTGTTTATAGGGAAACTAGTATAATAAAGGTGATGGTAATAAATTCTAGGTTTTAATATTGGAGGAGGGGGCGGGGAGGAGGATTAACTATATAGCTGATGACTGGCCAGGGATCAGCAGCTTTCCTGTTTGAATAATATAATACAGTTATGGAGGTGGAGAAGCGAGCTTTGTTACTTTGTGTGTGTGTGTGTGTGTGTGTGTGTTCTCATTAAATGACCTAACTTTTTTTTTAGCCAAATATCATAAATATTATTTAATATTGTACTATATATTATAATGATGAAATGTTATATGTGAGAACTTAGTTTTAATATGGAATGTCATTAAAAAAAAGAGAGAGAGAGAGAGAATTGTTGTTACACTTTTAAACTAATTATGAATTCTTTATATTATAACGTGTTCCTCTATCCGGCTTTATTATTTTTTTTTTCTCCTCTAGAATTTCAATTTTTTGTGAACATTAAAAGAGATTTATTTTTCTTCTGATGTTAATTCTTAAAACGTTTTCTTTTTTTTGTGGGGGCAAAAAATTAATTATAATATAAATCGTTGAACAAAATTTTCGCATCACCCAAAAGTTTGGTACTAAATTTATTTGTTTTGAATACTAGTAGTATACGGCTTTAAAAGCAGGCAGAAGTTGTAAAACATTATTCTGGTTGTTCCTAGGTAATGTTTCTAGGTACATAATAGAGGTGGCTGTAATTCACTACGATTCTAGAGAAGTTGCGATATTTGGTCAGTGCCTTCCCTTAAGAGAATGTGGATTTTATATGATATATATAATATTTACTTTTAATATAATATTTATGGGAGATAGTGTCAAATTTTTAATATTGATTAAGTTTTTACCGGAAATACGAGTACATGTCTTAAAGTCATCGGAAGTCTGAAAATTGTTTTTAATGAATATGGTCTGTGTATGTGTGAACAAAATATTTTAAAAATGAAAAGTCGCAGGAAACACAAAACTTTATATTCAGCCTGAGCACTACACGCGCAGGTTTCGAGAGATATCTATCAACCGGAAGTGTGACTTTACAAATGGTTTTTGTATTCAGTTTTCGAGATTTTCTCGAATACGCCGCCAACGCTTTTCTTTAGACTACCTATTTGCACTATGCAGATACTAAAGTACCTAGCACTTTTATTTGATACTTTTCTGGGGAAAATTTTAAATTTATGAGGTTCCGAACGGAACAATAACGTTTAAGCTCTCTAAAGTACTGCTGCAATTGAATGTATGGTTCTACCACACTTTATAGTATTAATATACCCTTAGAAGCATTGGAATTAAAAACGACATAACATTGTGACATATAATACGTTTCAGTGGGAGAGGAATTAGTGAGGAAGGGTTTTTTGAGAAATAAGCTGGAATGAATGCTGAACACTGCATAATAAAATAGAGACACAAAACTGCCAGGACTTTACACATAAATAGAAATTAGATAGCAAGAGATTTAGGACTGAGTAAAGAGAAAGTTAGTAGTTGGTTGCTGACGCGTTGTAACTGCTGTATAAACTGTTTAAAGACTGTCGCTTGTAGGACTAGCGCAGCTGTATATATACAGAGTCTTCCATTTTAGTCTGGCCTAAGTAGCGAGTGAGATTCTAAATTTTGTGTGTGCTCTCTCTGCTATAGATCTTTATTGTATGAGAAAAGCAAGAGTGAAATAAGCTTCACTTTTCGTTTATTATAAACATGATAGAAAGTCGCACAAAATGTACAATTGCACAATACGTTTAATTCCGTTTAAGTTTCGTTTAGAACTAGATATAAATTTTGCCATATGCATAATAAAAGGCAGCAGTTAATTTATTTTATAAAATAAGTCTTCCACGTTTGATTATAGAGCGCTGCACTTGTCGCAAAACTTGTTCTACCATCTTTTGGTAGTAGAGTGCTTCACTTTTGGCAGAATGCATCCACCTATAGTCAGTCTGTTCCTTTTACAACATTGTTAAAAAAAAAAAAAGAAATTGATTTTAAATGATAGTTTTGCGAAATTTGTGGCGTTAAATTTGAAATATATGGAGTTATTTCTGTTGATATTGGCCCGTTCTTCACTTCCCCCTTCCTGCATGGATTGGTACTTGCCCCCCACCCCAATTTATTTCAGGACAAATGAGTAAAATTTGTAGTTTAAAGAAACTTTGTCATTTTATAGATAATTAATTATATTAAAAGGGGAGTAAGGGAAAGTTTGAGTGTTTCACACCAGATTTTTTTTTTATCCGTAGTTGCACATGTGTGTTATTTCTTTTTCTGAAAAAAATGTTTTAAAATAAAAATGATAGTTTTTTTTTTTATCTCTGTGCAGCAGTTGTTAGCTTTCCAAGTTTATAGAAATTTGTTTGAAACCGTTTTCAAGTAAAATTATGAAGAACTCAGAAACCTATGATGTAAAGGGCCTCCTAAACACTCCCAGTTTTACTGTGCAGTCTAACTGCACTAATAACTGGCAGAAAAAACTGAACGATTAACTAAACTGATAGTGTAGGGTAGAACGTCAGTTTTTATACCAGTTTCCTCAGTTTGAGGCTCACTAGTTTCTTGGTCTACAAGTAACGTTAGTTCATTAAAATACTCGTACCAGAGCGATGGCACGCATACATCATACTTGAGCTACCTGATTTTTTTTGAATCTTGAACTTTTTTCAACTCCTTACGGAACGCAGATCGGAGGTTGTTAATCTTTTTCACAACAGTATCACGAATCCCATCGGATTCGATAAGTTTTAACTGTTCGATTAATTATTAACTCGTAAGAGATGCAGCCTTTTTATTCCTGTTGCTATAATATGAACTTCCAATATCCCATGTTTAGAGTGTGCATAGTACACATCAATGTGCATCATCAAAGGATCTTTTCTTAGTAGTAGGTGCCATCATGAAAGAATAAGAATTGAGAAAACTGTGTATTTATCTCAGTTCAGCCGCGCAATTTAACATTGCAAAAGAGGGTCCCATAGCTCAGGTCTGATAACTGCGTGAATATCGTCCTAAACTGCACAGTTACCACAGTTTATGACAGAGACATGACGTCACACGTGTATAACTGCGCAGTAAAACTGAGAGTGTCTAGGGCCCTTAAAGCCGCCACTTCCGTTTGATTTTCTTCAAATTGGAGTAGTGCTTTTTTTTTTTTAATATATCTTCAAAATTCAACTTTTCTTGGAATCATATTTTTCAAATAAAAGTGATTAGGCCTTGACAGGAATAGTTAGCTCGACAGGAAGATTAGAAACCAAAGTCATTGAAGCCATTATTTAAAAAATCGTGAAAATCATTCTAAAAAGTGTGTTCTTCTTGTTGCGATTTTGATCGCAACTATGTTATCAGATGCTGTGGTAGAATCTGAACGGAAGAAACAGAAAAACCTATATATCAACGAATATTAGGGTTATATAGCGTTATATAGGATTATAGGGTTAAGTAACGAATATATGTTCACACACACACACACACACACACACACACACACACACACACATTATATATATATATATGACGAATATTTGACGAGATTCGCAATACTACATCCTTTATTTGACAGCAGCAATAAGATAAGGCAAAAGTTGTTTGTATGTGATTATGAATATTTCACACTAAATTTTGTGATAATCTTTAATGGAACTGTGACGTTATGCTTCTACCCATTAAATATCCCATGTTTACATACGTATACTAGTTCCGGTAACTGTATAAGTTACAGTTAAAATAACCATTATAATATATGTAAAAGTGAGCTATAAAAACTCCTCCATATAAGAAGAAGAATATCTAACACCGTTGACTTTTATCACGCAGTCAAGGAAAGTTTGAGCGTTTTTTTTAAGTTATTTTTTTAGAACTAATTTTTACTAAATATATAAAAAGATCATTTACATTCATTAGTTTTTATTTATTTTGGTTAATTTGGTTAAGTATTCAAGGCTTACTAGGGGATTTTGCGATAAGCATTTCTTTAAAGTGCCATTTCAAATATACGTATCGTAAGATTTCTCTAGATTGTATAACTACCATAATGGACAATCAAAACTTTTGCAAAAATTATCAACTTAAAGTTCGTGTAATTAATGATGTAAATCAAATAAATCAGATTAATCAAATAAATCAATTTTGGAATGAAACACTCATACGACTTCCGCTTTTTGATATCATCAAAATTTTAATTGACAAGTTTCCTTTAACTTGTAATTTCTGTAACAACATGAAGGTGATAGAAGACCCGTATATTATACACGTTAATTTTAGGATCAGTTAATGAATGTGGCTTCTTAGCTGACCGCATGACAGCGCTGCCAACCACTCTAGTAATAAATACTAATTGCGTAATTTAGTTGTTTTTTTTTTTTTGTTTTTTTCAAGATGCAGCTCCCTAGAATTCATCCAAAATCCTTTTCGAAAAACATTTCAAAAACCTTATTGTGTAAAGTCGAATTTCCGATTAACCGATTTTTCTTCAAATTTGGAATTTTCAAATTGTATAAGATAGTAATGCAAAGTATAAATAGAAAATCGTTAGAGCCATTTTTTTTCCGAAAAATCTGGAAAAACTGAAGAAAAAGAAATTCAGTAAAATCGCACTTTCCAGTTGGTTGATTTTAGACTATTGTTAAATGCGGTGATGGTTATCTAACATACACACCACACCCCTCCCCCTCACACATACCTAACATTCGCTGGAAATATTTTTACGTATTCCAGGAGTCTTCAAAACTGTTGCGATAAAATATTGAATTTCGAAAATTTGATGCGATCGTCATACTTCCTATTGGCTGAATAATAGAAGAGCTGTAGCCTTGAGGGGGGGTATGGCCACTGTTTTCCAGGCTGAGATTATTGGTATCATTCAGTGCTGCTGCATGGTGGGAGAGTGGCAGAGAGAAGTTAGAGTGGTGAGGATATTCTTTGATAGTTATAATGGATTTGTTGAGGAGAGAAATTAGGTTTGATTAAATGAACGAGATATGAAGACACTAATATAATGTAGCTAAGTTTACACTAACTGCACTGAACTTTATAATGAAAATGATAGAATGAATGGTGAGAGTAAAAATATCACTATGCGATGTACAGTTGTATGGTTGTGTCTGATAGATCCTTTAGATAGATTCCTACTGGCTTATATACACAGGTTCTCCCACTCTAGCCTGCTTAAATCAGAGAGAGTAGTCTCTGTTAACCAGAGAGGGCCTCTCTTCTCTCTGCTGTATCTTTGCGGTACTATTACAATAGTCAAGCTGCACTAAGGCTTTGTCAAAGCCTTGCCAGTGAACCTCTAAACTAGTAAATGAATATAGGAGAAGACTTAATGGCCTCAGCAATAGAAACTCTTCTGGGTATCAGGACATGCGTGTGTTAAGGGCAATGAAAGAGTGTATGAATTACACCCTTAATTACCATTTTGTAGTCCTGAGCTGGCAGTAGCCATCACTATCACTAAGCAATTTTGTGATAAAGAAGTTAAACAATGGAGCAAAAAAGGGAATTGAAGAAACACTGGAGAGACAGGATGCCCATGCAGTTCCTTCGTTCCTTGAGTAAGATACAATTGAGGATCCTAGTACGTGTACTGGACAAGTTGTATTATACTGGACAAGTTTGGGTAACAAGTCATTTATACAAAATAGGTAGAACCTATCAATTGTGTCATCAAATCATGAAGATGGAGTAAGGAAACGGTTGTACCACTACTTCGGTCAGTGTCACCGTTTCGCCAATACTAGGTTTCGCGTATTTATGTAGCATGAGGGAGTTGGCGAACAGAGATATCTTCGAGATATTGTGATCAGACTGGTAGATTGCTGAGCGAGTCTTCTTGGGAGTCGATTTTTTACCCCTGGAGGTGAAGAGCCCATATTGGCTTAGATCCCGCGTCTTCGAGCACCTATTATTAATAACAATAATAATAATTACTTATAACAGCAGTTAGGTAAAGCAAAAACTATGTTTTCTATTAATGAATTATAATTATTAAAATAAAAATAAGAACTTCTATTTATAAACAATAATGTTATTGCTATATATAAACAATTTATAATAAAAAAGTTCTAAAAGTGATATATGAGCACATCGTCGCTAAATCAATGCAAGTATTGGTGGGGTTTTGTTTTGTTTATTTAGTTTGTGCTCTAAATAATGCAAATCTCTTCTTTACTTTTACTAATACATCTTCATTTAAACTAAACTGTGTCTTTATATCCTCTTATATGCAAATTAGAAGAATATATTTATTTATCCTTTCTCTCTTCTTCTTCTTCTTGTCTGTCTGTCTGTCTGTCTGTCTATCTCTCTATCTGTGTGTGTCTCTTATGGTTGTATTCTTTTATAACCCACTCAATTTGGACTTAATTCATTCTACTTTTTATATAAAAGACTTTTGTTCTTTCTCCATGTATATGTTTGGTTTATTCGTCATCAATAATAAATATCATCAATTGAGTTTCTTCCTTTTTTTTTTATTATAAATTTTTATTATATTTCTGATAGGTCACCTAATCTATAAGTTGCAATAAACACAGAGATAAGAAAAATATCTTGATTTAAATTTGGTGAATAACTACTCAGTTGCGAGCTTTGTTTATATTCAGATATTCCATCTTTATTTTTGCATACGATATTTGGCAGTTAAACATTTTTTTCTTTCTCTTACTTAGTGTAAGAGAAAGTATTGAGATCGTGTCGAATTCTGAGTTTTTCCATCGGAAATATATTATATTTTGACGATCACTGATTACCACCACAAAAATCTTTTTATTGTATGTGTCTGTGTGGACAAAATATCTCACAAAGAAAACCAATCGCAAGTAACTCAAACTTAATATCTCGTCTTGAGTACCAACACTATCTGATACGAAGGTGTTAGTGAATAACCATCTACCGGAAGTGCGACTTTACTGAATGTTTTTTTTTTGTTTTTGTTTTTAGTTTTCCGCAATTTTCCCGATTTGCATCCATCGATTTTCTTTAAATTTCGTGATTAATTTGCTTGAAATCGTGATTAAGCTCATATAATTTGAACCATTTATTTCAGGAAAATATGTGTTTTATTAAGGGTTCTGGAGGAGTAGCAGCAATATTAATGCTTTCCTCTAAGGTATCATTTTAGGTACAACGAACAATTCTATCACCTACATAATATGAAGAAGGTATATTAAATGTAGTGCCAAAATTCCAAATACCCTAACTTCTCTTTTATGACTTTCCTAATAGCGGTGATCTTCTCCTAGAAGCGGGTCTTGATCTTCCCTACGGTCCATCCTATCCTTACAAGCCTTACGGCTTGAATAGGTGAGTGTGTTATGCCTCATGTGACGTGTTGTTAAATGACGTAGCAATGGGCGGATTGTCATATGATTTTTGATTGCAAAAGTTTGACAATTATATAAAGTTTGCGTTACAGATATGCAAAAGATTGCAAAAATAAAGAAAAGTATCGTTCGAAAAACAAAATTCAAAGTACCTTCATCAACAGTTTATATACCGTAATTGGCTTAATTACTTTTCAGTAAAAAGAATTCGTGTACCTTAGCAAAGCTAAGGTGTATTAAGAGAGAGTACAGGATTAGATACCCGGTTTTAGCTTTGGATTTTATTTGTTGTATTAATATGAGTAGTGTATACTAAAGTATGTTTGCAAACCCGCCTCTTTCCACGACATCTGATTGGTACTTGGACGTAAAGCTCGCCTGAAAAAATTGGCATTCCTTTATTTATTTTTTTTTTTTGACTTGCGGTAAAATTAATTTTGTTGAAAATATCACTTTTCTACAATTTTCAGTATATTTAGCCTCATCAACTCTTGCTGAGGAGGCTTAATTTTTATATGAAATTAAAATGTATTTTTATATTTTAAATTCCTGTATTTAATGTTGTAAGTAAGAAAGTAGAGGAGTATTAAACTAGAAAATACATAACTATATATGTGCGTGCAGGTTAAGCTTTTATTAGATACAGTGCACACACACACACACACACACGTACACAGCACAAACACATACAGTCCCGTGGACTTATAATAATTCCTTTCAACAGATCACGGAGACGTGAGAAGATCGCATGGCTTAGGATAATACAATTTCTCTCTCTCTATTTTATATTATATATATATATAAAGAATGGTGGATGGAAGTCTAACAGTTTTCTTTATCTGATCCCACAATGTTAACGTTCCCTTTAGTAACTGATATATCTGGTAAATAGATCAAGCTCGATACGGCACACTGTTTAAACACTATACTAATGGTTCTATAACAATATATGTTACATTTATTGTAATAGTTATCGTAATTCGGCTGATAACGATCATGTTATTGATCATTTTATCAGTGTTTAAAGATACATATATCTTTAAGTTTCAATTTTATTATTGTTTCGCTATTTAAATAAACTTAATATTTCATATTAGTGCACTTTTTTGAACTTTTTTCCTTACTTTATTTCATTACTGAGTTGCATATTTTAGTAAACTGCCAAAGTAGAGTTATATTATTTTTTCACTCTTTTGTTTTCTCATTGATTATTTTACTTGTAACTTGTTGTACGTAAAAGACATCTTCAAGACATTTTTTTCAATGATCCTTTACACAAATATGTAAATCTTTATGGCTGTGCACTTTCTGGGAAATAGCCTCAATCTATTTGGTACAGACATACTTCTCTCCTTACAAACAATACCGGACAGGGCAGTGAACTGTAGGAGCTCTAAGGAAGAGAAAATCTAAGGGCAACACTGCCTAGGCTCGAACCCGTGGCATCCTGAACACAGAGGTAAAATCCGTCTCTTTTCATCGAACTCATATATATTATATATATATATGTTTTGAGGTATTTGAAACAATGTGTGTGTGTGTGTGTGTGTGTGTGTGTGTGTGTGTGTGTGCGTGGCTGTAAGAGTATGTATATCTGTGTGAGAGAGGGGGTGGCAGAGAGAGAGAGAGAAAAGTGAGACTATTACATATGTATATGAAAACTTAACTCAAAAAGCAAGTTTGAACTTAATACTTCATTTGTGCATTTCATGAGGAAAAATATCTGACAAGCATAACAGAAAACAAGTTGTTTATGATCGCAGATCAAGCTAATAATTGAAAAGTATTGCATAGAATTAAGAGAAAATAAATGTAATAGTTTATTTTTTCCCATAAAGCCTCCGGGGGTGGGCACCCCTAAAATCGTAGAACGGTCTTGGATTTTATTTGATGTATAATACGATAATATACAATAATGTATATTTGACTGACAAGCCCTCCGTAGGACGTAAGGCACATTGAAAAAATAGGCAATATTTTGCTTTATATATATATATATATATGGGGGGGGAGGTAAAGTGATGAGAAAATATTCTCCAACAAAAGAGAGATACAAGTTTTATATATATTACTGGTTCGCCTGGAGGATCCCGTGACTAGACCTAGTTCCCCGTAGGATAGACCCGTGCCAGTGCTCATTAGTCACGAACTTTTGAAGCACGCTAAAGAGAATTAAAACCCTAAGGCAAGTTTTGTCTATGAAGATACTATATATATATACTCTTCACTACTTACTTCTTCTACATGGTGTACTGTGTTGTATCTTCTTCTATGATCTATAAGTGAAAGTTGTTTTGTTTTTTGTAGCAAATTGTTTACGGGGAGGGAACAGAGTCTGCTAATTATTAGAATTAATTAAAATAAAAGAAATATCCGGTTTCTTATTTTTATTTTACAAATATACCTGAGAAATATTTTTTTTCTGTTAATGAACTTCCCCCCTCAACTAAAATGAAAAAAGGCGTTCCTTTCAGGGGCGTAGAAAATAATATTTCTTAATTAATAATTTTGTTTACACGTCACACAACTATAATTTAAAGTTTCTACATCTCAAAAGATATAATAATAAAGGTAAAGATAAAATAAAAAAATTATATATATTTTTTTTTTTTTGTAACTTATTTTGTATAAATGAATTTCTTATAGAGAAGGTCTTTGCCTCTGAGGTTGCCAACTGTTACGCCCTCTGCCCAAATGGAAGTTGGTAGGTGTTTTCTTTTTTAATACAAAAAAATCGGATGCTCGAGATTTATTGCTTTCAACTTTTCAGAATTGAATTTATTGTTTCAATTAATTAATGTTTGAAAAGTTATACTGTTATAATTGATCTTTACAAACAAAGGTGAGTTAGCAAAATTTGAATGAAGAATAATTCATGGCAGATTTTATAAATTAAGCTTACAAGTTCCCTAATACAAATTTGTTTTTCTATTGTCAGCATTTTTACGAGATAAATTTTACTTCTTCAAGATTGCTACCAAAACCAAATATATCCTTCACCTTCCGACGCTACTTCCCCAACTGTCATTCATAATACTAACAGTTGACAAAGTCCGATATTTAGGACTTCATCTAGACAAAAGGCTCACTTAGAATCCGCACACAAGATTAAAAAGGACTTCTCATGAGACTGTTTGGCCGACGCTCTAAACTTCCCCATACGGTATGTCCACAGAGATGCAACTTTTCTTTCAAGAGAGGCATGTGTCATAGCGCACGGTGTAATGAACGAGAGGCATGAGTTATTGCATACCTCATGGAATTTGAATAGGCCTTTATTACCATGACGCAACCACAGCGCACGTGAATCCAACTACTTGGGATTTCGTTCAACATTCTATGCGTCTTGTTGATCTCGCTACGTGTTGGGTGATATTTTTATAGGTTATATATTATATGATTAATTTTAAATATTATTTAATTAGTTTTAATTATTATTTTAATAATAATAATATTAGTAATTAATATTATTCAGATATTATTATTAATTAATAATATCTCCGACAGCAGATTTCTGATTATATCTGTAATCAAGAGACACTTGATTTTATAGAAGATTATCGTCTTCAAACAATTTTGAGGGATGTAAATTCAAAATTATATGCCAACGAAAGTCCGAGAAGTGATGCTTGTTCCGTGGTACTTATTGTCTCATACCATTATCACTCTCTCCATGGGCCTTAAATAACTTCATCAGAGCTTTCATCCTCGTGATCAAAATTCCAGGAGATCAATTCTGTCTTGCTGCATCCGGCTGTGCCCGGAAGAAAATTATGAAGCAGAAGACAAGTTAACATTATATCAACCACAGTCCCAATAACTTTAATTTCTATAGGCTTACGAAAATTTCTGTGACACCATCAATCCAAAAGTGTTTTCAACGATTCTTTTTGCTCTCGATAGCCTGCAATTAAATACTCTTTTCGGCGAGCCCTTATTAAGGTCAGTTGCAAATGGTTTCATAAGATGAGGGCTTGCTTCTTTTTTCTTTTTTGTGCACTATTCAAAAACAGGTAACCTGCACAAATAGTTTATGCCGCTTCTGAATCCATCGATAAAATGCACACTGAACGCATGTTGAAATGGAAAGAGGAAGCGCAAGTTGAAAGGGAAGAGGAAGAGGAAAGCGCACAAGTGTGGACATACCTTAGAAAGAAAAAAACTTATCTACTATAGTATTGTAAATCCCCTTTTTGGACATATGGGTTTTGAGGTTTTGGGTTCAACCAAGCTGCCCAAACTTCTATCGTATTCAAATCCTTTCAATCCACAATTTTCAAAAGAAACACCAGTGCCACTTCTATATTTCCAATCTACCCCTTCACACTGACCTTAAAATCCCTTCTGTCCATCAGTTAATAAAAGCCCGTTACAAAAAATTCCATGACTTCCCCATCCAATCCATCCCCAAACCTCGTTAACCAAAAACTTTCCTCCCTCACTATCCCAAACAGCCCTAACCCAGAGAACTAAAACTCCGATCTAACTTCAAGTTAGCATTTTCTTGACAGTTAATAAAATATAAAAAAAGGGAGTAACCTCCATTGGGAAGCATTTCCCAACAAGTTTAAAGTACCTATATAAAATGACAAATTTTTACTCAGTTGTCCCATTTTGACGTGGTGGGGTTACCTATATAATAGCCCCCTAGATTATACTGTAGTACAAAAGAGAGCGTCAATAACATTGAACTAACCCTCTATATAATTTTAAATTTAACGCCACAAATTCCGCATCACTTAAATTAAAAAAAAAAGTTAAGTTTTAAAAATCTGAGCGGTAACATTCCATGTTTAAAGGAAATCATTATGGTCGTTGGTCTCAACTTCCGGTTAACAGATTTTTTTTTCTTCAAAATTTGGAATTCTATCAATGTTAGAACCATAATGTATACTTTAGAGGAAAGGTTAACGCTACTGTTCCCCCACTACTCTCCATAAAATCAACTTTCCTGGGAAAATGTTTCAAATAAAAGTGATAGGTATTTTTATATTTGTATATAATAACTAAAGTTTAAAGAAAATCGTTTGTGCAGTTTTCGAAAAAATCACGAAAATCTGAAACAAAAAAATCAGTGAAGTAAGTCCCACCTCCGGTTGATGGATCCTGCCCGAAATCTTCGTAATATCATCAAATACGGTATTAGTATCAAAATTTGAGCTTCCTGCGATTTTTCAATTAAATGTATACACCATTCACTAAACTCAAAACACGTATTTCCGGTGAAAGCTTTCAAATAAGGGAAGTGGCTTATGAAATCATTTCCGGCTAATTTCAAAATATAAAGAGCTAATATGAAATTAGATTATCATGGTGACATATGTTGTAATAACATACACAGAGCTGAATGTAAAAAAATTCAAGATAGCAAACATTTTTGTACATATATAATAAAAAAAGGAATGAAAATTAGTTATACGTTGAAATTAATGGACAACTTCCTGACCCCCAAAAATGAAATCATCCAAAGTTTTATATTTATAGATAGTGTAAAAAAATTGGGTAAGTAGATCTTGTTTACAATGGAGATGGGTGGGTGGGTGATCGTGTAAACAAAAGTATGATGTATATTGCACACAATACCGTGTATTATTAAAACTAAACTGGTAATTAACACTAATTAATGTTCCGTAATTATAACTAATAACACTTTTGAACTATTATGCGTTCTATTACTTTAATAGTGGTTTTTTTTTTTTTCTTTCTAATTAAAAAAGAGGAAGAACTTATTAACAATACTTACATTGTGTTATTTGTGATGTACAATCACAGTACAAGAGTTTAAAGTTTTTTTTTTATTGTTTGCAATTAACACAACAGTTTAATAGAGTTTATAACAAATGGCTATTTAACTTTTTCCAACAACTCTGTAATCTTTTCTTTGAAGTTACAGTTGATTAGTTGAGAATTGTTTCGTTTTAATTCAAGTTAGATTCAACTGTTTTTTTAAGTTTTATCCTTTTGATTAGATTGATTACAAAAACCATTAATTGTTAATGGTTTGTGATAAAATAATAGATTAACAGAAAATATTAAATCTAAAAAACCTAACAATGTAAATTCCTATAAAATCCCCATAATCTTTATTTAAATTATGATTTTCTCTCGTACCAGTTTTACTTTGATTAAATATTATATTTTGAAAATCTCTTGTGAAACACTCACACGACTTTCCCTTACTGAAATTTATACAGTTATTAAAATATATTTCTTGCATTATTGAAAATTTATACTAAATTTTAATTAGCTGTAATTATTTATTTTTAGCATAACTAAAACCGACGAGGACTGCATTAACTCCCAACTTCTCCAGAAGTCTTTAAAAATCTGATTGTGTATATATAATAATATAATTTATATATATACTTTGTACATTAAGTTTTTGCAAATAAATAAATAATCAAATAATTTTTATTTATAATATATATATATATATATACATAGTTTGTATATCAAGTTCAAAGAAATTCGTTGGTATCTTTATCGAGATAATCGCAGGAAATTGAAAAACCCGTTCCGCCAAGTCGCATTTCCGGTCAGTCGATTTATTTCTGATTCGGGCTTATTGGCAACACACTAAATTCTTTCACAGAATATGTCGGTATTCTAAGTTTAAAGAAAATCATAAACAAACTTAAAAAATCCATTAAATAAAGGGGTCACTCCGGTTGACCGATTTTGACCAATACCTTATTGTTGGGCCCCCTGGTAGAACTTTAACGAAGTAACAAATTTAAATTTTGTGATTTTCCGATTTTATCTCCACAACTCCACAACTCACACACACAGAATGAAAGAGAGAGAGAGATTTCGGTGAAAATTATATATCGAAAATTTGATTGCATACTTCCTCTTACCAGGGGTTAGAGGAAGTAAAAAATTATAAAATATTTATTATATTTTTGGAATCTAAAAGTACTTTTTTAGTAAAGCAAAGTAATGCCTATTTTTTCAGGCCGGCTTAACGTCCAACTACCAAATTAGGTGTCGTGGACGGGGGCGGAAGCACCTACTTTACTATTAACATTTTTTAAACAAATATAAAATTTAGTTATACGCGGGGACTCGAACTGGGGGTCCTCCCACTTACAAGTCCATGCTCATAACCAATACACCAACATCCGCCCCAAAAGTACTTTTTTAATGTCATATAGAAATTATTTGCTCTCATGCGATGATCTAGTGGCTAGCGCACTCAGCTTTGTCTATGAGAATTTAAGGTCCGATTCCCGTGAGTGTAAATACGGTGTTGGACCCCCCAGCATCGTGAGGAAAAGTTGGGGAACTACAGTTAATAGAGCCCACCTTGGTAGCGAAGGCTAGAACTAAATTGCATTGGGAATCGCGGCGTGGTTACCATACCCTAATAGAATTTTTTTTTTTTATTATTTACCCAGCTTTATTTTCTTTCTTGATTTCTTTAGTGATGATTCTGAATACTTCTGAATATCCGATGAAAAAATAGCTGACAACCAAGCCAAGCCTAAAGGGACCAAATCTCAGATATATGTAGCAATCAGCCTCTCATACTGACCTAAAAATTATTTAGACTGTCTCTGCTAAATATATATATATATATATATATATAAAATGACCTAATTTAATTCTCTCCAGTTTTGGTTCTAAAAATTTTAAATGTGGCGTTCTCGCACATCGAGTTTGTGTATTGGGCTGCAAGAAATTGCCTGCAGTTGATATCGACATAGGCTTAGGAAAGAGTGTTTCCTGTATGCTATTCTCATATGGAAGGGAAAAGATAATGATAAAATTCTTGACCTTCTTTTTTGTAAAGTTTTTTATTTACCCTGAATTGCTTTTTTTGCTTTCTTTAATCAATTTATTGCTTTTTATTTATTGCGGGTAATAGCAATAATACTATCAAAAAATTTGCAGAAAATACTATATAATTTAGACAGCATGAAAGAATTAAAAAAAAAAAAAACTTGAAATTTTAGATCAAGGAACAATACACAGAAAATTTAAATTTTTGGCAAATTGATAAGAGATTATTTATTCAATGAATGCATTGTTGTGTCCACATTGCTGGTATTGTGAGAAGGAGAAGAATTAGAGACAATGGATTTTAGAGAAATAAACTAGATGATTTGCTGAACACTGTATAATGAATAGAAGACATAAACTGCAAGGACTTTATAGTAAATTAGAAGTTAGGTAGCGCGAGAAATATAAAGAGACAGACTGGCTGAGAAGGTAGAAGATAGGTTGCTGGTTGTGGTTGACTGTTGTAAACTGTCGTAGAACTCTCTGAACTGTTATTGCTGTCGCTCTATTTATATGAATCAAATCCTCCCTCCTAGTCTGGCCTAGGTGAGGAGTAACTGATTTTTGATTCATTATATGTCTGCTTCTCCGCTTTTTTGATCGTATGAATCTTTGTATATGAATGATTTGATCCCAATACATTGGTTATATCTGGGATTTTATCCGACTTCTTTTATTTTAGTAGTTCCGATTGGTTACGGATATTCTTCCAACCTGGAAAAACCAGTGAATGAGGCGATCCGATTTTAATGTGACGAATTTTTATATTAATAAATTTTTTAAATACGAATATCAATAAATTAATTTAAAGTCGATCAATTGTAAGTTTTTAATTTCTTTTTCTTTTTTTTTAATTTTAATTTTGGAAATGACCTTGTTTTTTTTTATAAATAATATGTCACGAACTGTGAATGATGTTTATTAAATTTTAATTAGCTATCTCTGTATTACAAAAAAAATCAAGTGTAGAACACCTGTCATGACTTTCATATGACACTGCAAGTTACAATAGTTCAAAATTGACTAAATTCTCTTCAAACTAGATGTTTATTTGTATTCAGTTTACATGATTTGGAAGAATACAAACTATACTATCCTATAAAACGACTTTTTTTTAGACAACAGCATAACTTCCACTTCCCACCGCCCTTAAATGCATTTTCTCAGAAAAAGTTCCAAATAAAAGTGAGTGTCTCTGTGTATGTATAGTTATTACAAACAATTTTAATAAAACCCGTCAGTGTTTTTTTTTTTTTTAAAAGCACTTCCGGTCATACTGATTTTTATTCATACTCGGAATTTTGACAACATATATAATTCTAATTAATCGTATAAAATCGTTCATAAAAAAACTTCAACGTATTTTTGTAGAATATCCTTTATTGTTCACTTCATTTACATTTATGTTGGTAATGAGCTTATTAGTAGTGATCAAATTAGTGTGTGTGTGTGTAGGTGTTTTTGTGTGGAATATGTACAACAAAAGAACAATTTTCTTTTTAAATATTACATAAAATGTTATCGTATTTGCTATTTAAAAATTATACATTAAAGTTAACATTATCAAGTTTTTTTTAAAGGAAGGAGGAGATTTAATTAGAATAAAATTAAAAAAATAAAATAATTATAACCATTGTGGGAATAAGAAAGTTTAGTTTAGATAATAAGTGCAAACTGTTGAAGATGACAATAAGAAGTACTGAAAACTTGTAAGAGAGTATAAATATGCAAATTCATTGAATCCCATTTGAATATATAATTAGGGACAAAGATAGAGTGAAAGAAGGGACATGTAACATTTTCTAGTTTATTGCAATTAATGAAATCAAACGTAAAATGTAAAAAGAAAAAAAGAAAAAAAAAAAAAAAGTGAACAAGTCAACCGCCACAAAACTGTTGACCACTTTTTATACAATTAAATATATACTGATATATATATATAACTGTGTGTGCTCTGACTTTTCTACTTCAAAGATAATAAACTTATCTTTATACTATTTAAAAGGTTAGCCTCATTAACAGAATCACCTTCCATAGTATTTGTATATGTGTAGGTAGCCAAGAATAGCACCTATGTACATTAATACTGGTTAATCACGCTTTTAAAACTTTGCAATTTATATATAAATCTTTGAAATGTTAGTTGAACCTGTTTTATTGAGAATAGATAAGTTCTAAATCTCACTTCTATGTTAATTCCCTTTAGAGATATAAGTTTTGCACTTTCTCTTACTACGTAAGAGGAAATAATACGGTGTCTATGTTATTTTAGAGATAATTTATGTACTTTCTCTTACTATGTAAGAGAAAAATATGCCCTCTAAATATAAAATCTAGTTTTCAGCGAATCGTTTCTCTTTTCTCTCAGTGTGTGTCTGTGTGTGTGTGTGTGTGAGAGAGAGAGAGAGAGAGTGATTGAGTGAGGATGAGACAAAGAAAGAGAGAAGACAAAATTATTAAATGAAAAATCGCTAGCTAGTAACTCAAACTTGATAATACGTTCATTTACCACCATCATCAATCATATCAAACAAGAAGGTTTTGTCGAAATCCGTTAAAACGGATGTGCGGAATATCAAGTTTTCCTAATTTTTTTTTTTCGAGCAATAATTAATTTCTAGGGATTTTTTTAAGGAAATCAATGAGTATTTCCTGTCTTAACTCGTAAGTTTTGCTCTCATTGGCGATATTTTAAATTTTAATGTGTGTGTGTGTGTGTGTATCTGTGTGTGTGTATCTGTGTGTGAGAGAGAGATTGAGTGAGGATGAGGCAATGAAAGAGAGAAGACAAAATTATTAAATGAAAAATCGCTAGTTAGTAACTCAAACTTTATAATACGTTCATTTACCACCACCATCACATCAAACAGGAAGGTTTTGTCAAAATCCGTTAAAACGGAAGTGTGGAATGTCAAGTTTTTCTAAATTTTTTTTTCCGAGCAATAATTGATTTTTAGGGATTTTTTTAGGAAATCAATGAGTATTTCCTGTCTTAACTCGTAAGTTTTGCTCACATAGGCGCTATTTTAAATTGTAATTATATTCGAATAGATCTTATGATTTATTTAAAAAAACTATAGTTAAATATATATAATATATATATAAAAACCTTCTTTTTGTTCTTGCTATAAATACAGTCAATCACAGTGTGACGCACGACAGTTACTTGAAAGTCAACACTCTACACGAACTATCCCTAACGATGTTTGAGAATCTGAAACAACACAAAGAAGCCAGCCAGCTACGACGGATAAAATCCCAGATATTAGGACCCTGTCCATATATTCAATAAAACTATATTTATAAGCAGTGCCAATTAAATGTTTAGTAAAAATTCCTTGATTCTTGAAAAACTGGCAGCGGAAGTTCAGAAGATCCGGAAGAGTAAGTCGTAAATGTTTTTATTTAAATGAAAGAGACTCATTGGATTCTGGTTTTTTATTGCCTAAGGTAACATCAAAACTTCCTTTCTAAGGCTGGGCCTCCACTTGTGATTTCTTAGTTGCGGTGAACAAAAACTCGCTGCCTTAGAAAATCTACAAGGTACTCACACTGTGGTGTTAGATAGATAAATCGTTGAATTCCAGTTTTGAACCACTTATATATAAACTTCTGCCCACAGTTTTTCTTTTAAATTACCGCCACTATAGTCCTTTAGTTATTTATTATAAAGAGCTGGCCCTTTCCAATTTCAGAATCAATTACTGTTTAATATTCGTCCATCATCAGCTCAGGTAGATTTGTTGTCAAGAGATTTGAAACTAGTATTTGCGTGTTTTAAACAGAGATCAGTACAATACTATTTCAGAACTGCATCTGAACTATCGCAAGCGTATCTCCATGCCCGCCTGTCTGTTTCATTTGGTTAGAGCGATAGTTATGTCGCAGCGAAAATAGGACTGGTTGCAATTTTTTAATCGCTGCGATTGTTTAGTCGCAAGTTTGTGCACTTGTATTTGAAACAGTGAGTTTTATTTTTGCGGCTGAAATTGCAAGTAGAGGCCTAGCCTAAATATGGAAGAATCATTTAATTTTGTTCTTATTTAAAGCGTATTACTGTAGGCTCTATTTAAACTTAGTTGTAGCTAATGTTTCAATAATAAGCCCTCACGTTTTAGTATAATGGGAAGCGCACTCGTTTTGGTATGAAAAATTTACGGTTCACTCACTTCTCGTGCGGGCAAAGACGGTGTTGATCCAGCATCATGAGCAAAACTGGGGGAATAACAGTCAATAGCGAACCTTGGTAGCGAAAGCCGGAACTAAACGTACGGTGGGAACCGCAGCGTGCTTACCACATACATACTTTCACTCAGTTAAAGTCAGCGTTTGGCAAGCTTTGACCCTTCATGGACTGTTTTGGTAAGGCAGGGTTTCGCAGCTGGCGAAGCTTTATATTCAGCCCATGACCCTGATGATTTCTTTACTAAAAAAATCAGTGTTTCTAACATCTTACAGGGATTAAAATAGAAAATATTCTATCTTTTAAAAAACGTTATTTTTGTCAGTCAGATTAGGAATTTTAAGAATTTTTTAAAGAATGTAATTTAAAAAATAAATTCAAATAAAAAATTTAAAATTTAAATGCGTATAATTGTTTATGGAAGTCTTAAGCAACCAAAGGGCATTTGTTAAAGCCTTTCTATTTTTTAGTTTTGTATTGGTGCATAGAATAATATTGAATACATCCGCTTCTGATGTACATCTAATTTACTTGGTCCTTTAGAGTAGGTTTGAGTTTGAGATTCCAGCGTTAAAATTTCTAATTTTTTTTATTATATATCCTGAAAGTGACTCATCTTATATTAATTAATTTTTCGTACATAATATAATACAAACACTCTTATTAATAACATTTGACCGCACAATTTTAATAATAATAGCAGGCGATTAAATTATATAAATTGATCAAAAAATATTAATAAATTTAAGCAACAAAAATAACATAAAAGAATGTCTTACTGTAGAACTTATTATAATAATTACTAAATATAAACGAAACAGTTTAGCCGTGTTAATAGAAGCTACTGTGGGTCAGTAATAATAGCTTTCTCCAAGATACTTCTCTCTCTGGTAAGTTTAGAGAGTACCGCCCAAACTAATTCTCTCTGATCGGGTATTGAAAAAGAAATTTCAACTATTAACCAACCAGTGTAGTTAAATAATATCAAGTGAGTTCATGTAAATTAATTAGATACCATTACCATCAACCTTTCTCTGTTATACTTCTTTCTCAGTTATTAAGTTTACCGTCATTTCTTCTTTCCTTGTCCTACACCATCTCTTTTATCTTCATCTTCTTTATACAAACTTATAATTAAATTGTTTAAATATATTGTTTATTTAAAAAAAAAAGAAGATATTTTAGTTGTTAATAATAAGGTAGGCAGTGGCTGTTGAACCGCGTCTTTGATTAAAACAAAATTCCTTATTTTTTAAAAATTTCTTGTTTAATGGCTCCTAAATTACCCACTCTATATATAAATTAGTTTTCAAAACTTTATATCAGCTTTATGTAGTGGTAGTAATTAGTTCTGGATTATATAAGAACTTGTAAAACTATTTAAGGTTATACACAAAAGCTCTCCCACGTTTTATGAAAATTGCTTTGTATTAAAATATAAAATAGAGGTTATTGATCTCGAATCTATTTTATTATTCATTAAAGGAAAAAAAATAATAATCATATTCAAGTATAATAATTATTAGATTATTTAAATTCACATGAAAATTATAGTAATCTTGTTTATTAAAAATAAATAGTAATTTTACAGTCCATTAGATTTTTTTTTTAATCTGATTTTTTAATATTTTGTTTAAATAAAGGAGGTTTCATGTTTTCTGTTTTCTCTTGCTCATGGTAGGTAAGTAGAAGTATTCTGAGATGTCAAATTTTCGAAATAAATTTTTCACAGGAAATACACACTTTGAAGTCCCCTGAGTCAGAAAAAACGTTTTTAGAAAGTGGGCTCTCTCTCTCTCTATGCAAGTGTGTGTTGTGGAACAGCATATCTCAAAAACAAAGCATCCCAGAAAGTTCAAACTTGACATACCTTCTGAGTATCACCATTGGATCCTCAACCGGAAGTACCACGTTACTCCAAATGAATTTTTCTCAGTTTTTTTTTGTGATTTTATCGAAAATGGCTCCAACGATTTTCTTTAAAGTTTGTACATCAACTATACATATTAAGAGCTAGAAATTTTATTTGAAACATTTCTCCAGGAAAATTCATTCAAAAGGGATGAGGTGTGATGTATGTTTTCATCTAATGCGCATTTTATTTTGTCGTACAAAATTATCATCTACCCTAAAAAAAAAAACTAAGGCGCAACAGCTCATAAAGGGCCAAGGCTTGCCAGAAAGGCGATTTGAATAGGGGGGCGTGTGGTAAGCATGCCACATTCCCACATCGTTTAGTTCCGGCCTTCGCTACCTAGGGCGCTACTAACTGTAGCTTCCCACTTTTTATCACGATGCTGGGTCAATATCGACTTTGCCTTCACGGGAAATCGAACCCTGAATTATCGCACGAAAGACGAGTGCGCTAGCCACTAGACCAACGCATGAGGACCAAAATTATCATCTAAATAATGTTAATTAGAATTACATATATTACCTTTCTGTTTTTATGTTATTGTTTTGAGAATTTTTCCCAAAGTTTAAAGACAATTCGTCCAGTTTATAATTATATTAATTGCGATAAGAAAAAAGAGATTTGTGTGAATTTTTCATATCTGATTTTACTTTTTTGAAATATTGTGTTCATCACATATACATATACAAACAACACATATGCACACTCACAGGCTGACCATTTGTTAATACAATTTGTTCATACCTAGAGGTCCTCACATTTCCGGCGGAAATGACAATTTAGAAAATTTGACAATATTTTCTCTTCTTAAAGCACTAAGAGAAATTATGTAAAAATGGAACTATTTTCTCGATGGGTTGCGAGAATATATTATTTTTTTGAGATTTGATGGTTTTTTGAACGAGCAGTTACTCGATTGATTACGCAGGTTACAAATTCTGATTTTTTTTTTTTTAATGTGAACCAAATTGAAAATTACAAACTATTTATGTAAATTGATTATCGACAGTTTAATTAAATTGTCTGGAAATATAGTTTAATGTCATCACCAACTGGTTTTCCGAAGGTTGAAACAAGGAAACTAATAAATTTTTTTTTTTTATTGTAGTGGTAGGAGAGTATTTCATGTTTTCTAAATTTACTACACTCAATTATGTAACTGGAGGGATTTTAAGACGGAAAGTGCTGTTGTCCTTAAGGATTGATTCCAGTAAAACACTCTCCTACCACAATTATAAAACATTGGAAAAAAATGATTAGTTTTTCGTTTCACCCGTCGGAAAACATAGTCTGATGAATCATGCTTATTTAAACCATATTTTTTTCAGGCATTTATTAAAATTGGCTATAATGCATTTCCATAAATAGTTCGTAATTCTTGATTACAAAAACTTTTCTACAGATTTTGTAAATGATCAAATCGATTAAAGACTAATTTTTTTTAAGAACCTTTTTTGTATCCATTAAATTTTAGAAGCTTTCATCGATTTCTTTGGCAATATCTAGGGTAGCCTTTCTCAGAGCGATTCCTTTATTTCTATTTCCTTCCGAATTTCTTCATAAATAAGTATATGCTGTTTGGTTTTTTTCATAATATGTCTTCCTCTGAAAGCTGTTTCTATAATATCTGGTATTTTATCCGTCATAGCGTGCATATTGATTTTGTTCCTGACCGATTTCGGATTTTCATCCATCTTCAGAGCAAATTCACCAAGTTCGAGTAGAGTTGAAGAGAGTTCACTTCAACGTAATCCATGTTTATGTTTCTATAATGTTAAAGTTTGACTTACCATCTTCATCTCCATGATGAGTCTAATATTAGAGGTTTCACAAGATGGCTTGTGGAGGCGTAAGAAATAAGCTGCGAAGTATTGGCTAGTTGTTGTGGTTGGTTCCGCAGAGCTGGAATGCATCAAAGATATTTTCCGAGATAAGCCTACTTCTTTTTGTGGTCATCGACCGGTTTCGGGCGACGCCCTTCGTCAGGATGTTTTTGTCAAAACAGTGTGATAATATAGATTATAGATAGCACAGAGTAAATTTAGTTGATACACTCAACTATCAGTTGTTTGTATCGGTAGTATCAGGAGTGTATCAACTAAATTGACTCTGTGTAAGTCTATGTTATCACACTGTTTTGGCAAAACATCCTGATGATGGGCGAATGCCCGAAACCAGGGGATGGCCACAAAAAGAAGCAGGCTATAACGGAAAATATCTCTGATATTTGAATCGTTGCTTATTTTAATTTGATTTAACTTTTGGTCCATAGTTCATTGCTTTCCAGCATACCCACTACACGATTTCTCTCCTCCTCCAAGTATAGATCCTAAAATTAAAGTTTTCTAACTATTTAAAGCTTGCCTATCAATAAGTTCTTTATACTAAAGAATTACTATCTGATGATCTAGAACATACGTAATCAGAAACTGATTACTGAATATTATTCTGAGGACCATTTTTCTCCATTAAAGGCTCCGTTCATTTAAATTCTTTATTAAGGAAAAACTCGTACAGAAAGACTCAGCACTACAGTAAATGCAGCACTACAATGCAGCGCTAAAATATATATATGCATTTTTATCTGTTAATATTTTCTTACAATTTAGATTGTTTTTTAGTTTTTGGTGCAGGTTTAACTAGAATTAATATTGAAATAAATACACTATTTATATGCAATACCCATAATAAAATACATATAATCACATTAATTTCATTTAATTTAGATAATATAATAAATTTAATTATTATAATGTAGTATTAGTAAAAGCTCTTAAGTTAAAAAATAACTTAGAAAGAAGAAAAAATATGATTGTTTGTTGGGCCGGTTGAAGAATGTAAAGAAAGCGGGGTTATACTTGTGGTGGGCTTGGTTTTTGTTTGTCTGTAGTTAGGAGAGAGACACTCGGAGACGGGCCCGTATATTAATGTTGGTAAATATTGTCAGTGGCATACACACGCACACTTAGCTCAAACACGTACAGTTATCAAACAAAATAGTTGAGAAACCTAAAACAATATTTATCTTAATAAAGTAAAAGATTTCTCCGTCTGTGAAGTGGGCCGGGTCAAAGGAATCTCTCTGTCTCTCTGTAATGATTGTACCCACTATTATTACCATGGTTACTAAAGTTAAGGTAACCATTAAGGTCATTTTATTTTATTTTTCGTACAGTCATCTTGTTTATTAATACAAGAAGTTAGTGTGAGTAAAATTTTCATTTTCTTTCTTCTTTTTTTTATAAAATAGATTACATTACAAGAGGTGATCATCTTTCCTCTCGATTGACGGTGAGTGTTGGAAAAGAAATAATTTACTTTTTGATCAATATAGCAGGGCGCTATCTGTTGATTACCTTCTATCATCAATACACACAATCATTAATAGCTATAATCAATCATTTCTAGAAAATTTAGTTTTGTGCATTGCAACTTCTAATCAATTATATTTTGTAATATACACTCTATATCCCTCCCAGCATTCGGTGTATGTTGTGGTGTGTAGAAGAAATATTTGATTTGTTTTTAATATGTACATGGATGACTTCTTGCCATGGAGAATGTAATTGATATTTATATACTATACTACTATATCTTTTAATGATTATTATTGAATGTCAGATAAGAGCACAGAATATTTTGATCATTAATTCGTAAATTTGATCACTAGTTTCAAATATCCCACCCTCCAAAACTAGTTATCATGATAATTTTAATACAGGCAGTTTTTATGGTGATTTTTGTTTGTTGTATTGGATATGTTATTACTGAGAAAATACTTAAAATCGATTATAGTTTAATTTTGTTTGTTATCCATTACAAATAACAACAAAAACAAATTAAATCTTTTACCAATTCTTTCGATCATCGCATGCTTTCTTATCTTCTATAAAATCCAGGATTGTTTATGTACCCTGTGAAGAGAGATAAATACGAGAGGCATACTATAACTATCCGGACTGATTTAATTTCTAGGTTAATTATTTGAGATGAATTGAAACAACATAGTAAGTACTACTTTTTCAAAGTTGCCCTTTGCCATTCATTCCAGCAATATAGAATTCTGTTGGTTGATTACTGAATATTTGGAAGATTGTCTGTAACATCTGAATTACAACTGTTCTGTTCGTAACAGATTCGCTCGTAAGAACTACAAATCATACTCCATTGATTGCCATAGTTCTGGAGAAAATGTTTACATTATTCAGATAGTGCAATCCGCTCTTCAAAAATACCTGACAGTCAAATGATGAATTTCAATTTCTTTTCTTCTACAAAATTTCATCAACATTCGTCTGACGCCATCCAGTTTTTAAAAGAAAAATTTTTAGTTGAAAGAAATAAGCATATGCGTATGTAGGAAGTATACATAGTATACGAAGTTTAGAAAAAATTTTAGGGGGATTCTGAGAAAATTGTGTAGATCGATTATAAATGTTATTGGGGGTTTGTTCAGTGTTATCTACATACATAAATAATTTTCATGTTTATTTGAAACATTTTCCAGGGAAAATGGATTGTTGGGGTTTTTATAATATTAAGCTTTCTTCTAAAGTACTACTACTCTATACAATGTATGGTTCTGCTAAAATTTGAAGGAATCGGTTGACCGGAAATCAAATTTATAAAATAGGTTTTCACGTTTTTTTTTTAGAATTATCTCGAAAACCACAACAAAGATTTCCTTTATACTTGGCTTGCTAACTGCAAAGATATAAACCTATCTCTTTCACAAAAAAAAAAAAAATATTTTAGAATTTGTGACGCAGAATTTCAAATACGTGGGGTTGGTTGTATGTTATTGTGGCGGTCTTCACTCCCCCCTCTGTTTGGTACTTGTTCTCCACCACCTCTATATTTATGTAGGATATATGAGCAAAATTTATTATTTCAAAAGATATTTGCCATTTTATATATAATTGTATTGACAGGAGTTAGAGAAAAGTCATAAATGTAAGTGTTTCGCGCCAGATTTTTTTTCACTTTAATGTCTAGTGCGTATTTTTGGTCATTGCCATCTTTTAGCAGGTGTAGTTATAATACTTGAATTTTTTGTTTAATTATGTGTTTTGAACGCCCTTTTCTGCAAATTTCAAATCCTTATTTATGTTTAAGTAATAACTTTTTTTTTTTATTTCTTTTTCTGTCATAACCAGTAAATTATAAATAAAGTTTTGTAAAGAGGTCGAGGTCTATAACATATTAGTAACAACTAGCTGTGGTAGTATTAAAAAAAAGGAATTAGCAGAAAAAATATAAAAATCTCGAGGCTTACTGTATGTTTAGTGAGATTTACGCGTGGTTCTTTTTAAATATAATTTTAATAAAATATTCTGTTGTAGTTAATGTAATTCTTTCTTTTATTTAGCTTCCACTGTATTAAACAAGAATATGACGTGTTAATATTTCTATTTTGCAGAAGAATATTATAAAAATAAGCTTAATAATTTCATAAAATAAGCTTAATAATTTAATAACAAAATAATAATAATACTATGTAGATAAAAAGTTTTAAAAACTTTAGTATATTGAACATTATAAAAAGGGTTTAAAGTAGACTAATCCTTTCTGTCCGTTTATATATATCTTTTAAATTATTCTTTAGCTTTAAAGATATTACTAAGAAGCTGTCTTTATAATTGAAAAAATATCTCCTTTCTTGTGACACCGCCACAATGATGTGATCTCATAGTCACGGATTCATTTCACTTCCATAGGAGGTCATTTGAGAATATTCACAATATCTCTCATTTTTCTCTGGCACGTTTTTTTTTTCCTTATTCTTATTTTCTTTTATATTTTTAATAGATAAAAATGTAGCACATATATATAGTTCGCTTAGAATCTTCTTTGATTTGCTGCTTAATGGTATGGCATTAGAAAAGATTTATATAATGAATAACTGGGAGGGGGGAAAGAGTTGCATTAACATCTGAATATTTTGCCAGGAAAATATTAATAATTAGCATAGTATAAATGTCAAATAAAACTAGGGATTATATTTTTCAAATATTAATGAGAAGCTAATGTATTATAAGCAAGAGTGAAATAAGCTTCGCTTTGGGTTTTGTAGAAAGTTTAATTCAACACACTAAATATGTTACAATTGCACATTAAATACCTTTAATTCACACAAAATATGTTACACAACATTGAAAACATAGGTTTCAATAGTAAGTCTATTTATAATAGATTCGTTTAAATTTCGTTTAATTTGTTACAAAAATAAAAATATAAAAACTTCACCCACGCATGAAACCAGCAGTTAATTTTTAATAAATTCTATGTCTCCCACTTTCGATAACAGAGCGCTGCACTTGTAGCAGAATTCGTTCCACCTTTGGCTGATAGAGTGCTCCACTTGCAGCATAATACCATCCACCTATGTATATCCATAATTGGTTGGAATGATTTCAGGAAAATTTGAAATTTCTCTTGTTGGTGAGAAGAAGGAAAATATTTATGTTTTCAAAATAAATTACTCCTATTTCGAGGTGCTTTGCATCAGTATCAGAATTTTTTCTTAAAAAAAATATATATATATATAAAATAATTCTTAAATATCACACACACACACACGAAACTACCAATTTGTAGATTTTTTTCAGGTTTTTCTTTAAAATTGATTTCTTGCTACTTAAGGACCCTGCAATTTTTATTATAATCATCATTCCAAGAAATTGATTACTAAAAGATTCTAAGAAATTTGTATTCCGCTAATATTTGGTATTTTATCCTTCGTAGCATGCGTATTGATTTTGTTCCTAACCGGTTTCGGATTTTCATCCATCGTCAGAGCAAATTCACCAAGTTCGTGAAGAGAATTCACTTCAACGTAATGTTTCTGTTACACTCACGCTTGTTGGTTGTATATATGTGCCCATAGATATAAATGACGGAATATCTGTGCAACTTGAATGGATTGGAACATATTTAATTGCTCTTAAAAAGTGCTTATATAGTAAAAGAACTGTATAATATTGAAAAATGATATTTCAAGGGGAAGCTTTTATTAAAGTCATTGGTCCAAGTGTCCCATTCAAAATCAATTTTCTCGTAAAAAAGTGTATATAATAGTAATAGATCTCCATTGATGTAGTACGTTTGAAAAGACTGCGTAAAAACGAAAAGTCTTCAGTAAAATAGTACATTCGCTCAACCGAATTTCCGCTTTTAGAAGACTTCAAAATTTATTTCCATTAACGCCATTTCGGAAATCATAACACGTTTTTTAAAACTAAATATAACTTCTATGGTACAAAACCTTTCTTAGACTAGTTGTTTGTTAGATACTTGCAGATCACATACTCTGGGATATATAAAAATAGAACGAAAAGAAACAGCTTGCTAATCGCACGTTGATCACGTGCGCCCTAATGAAGAATGGGGTGCACCACAGAAATGGAAACAAAAACAAAAAAATAAAATTAAAAGACTACAGTTCGGCGAGGTTGAGACGAGAGCGTGCTGTGCTGGCAGTCTGTATACAACATAGACGCTGTCTGAGTGGGCGGTGTAGCCTACCTAACTTTCTTCTTGTACTGCTGTTGGCTGCTGCAGCGCTGCTGATCGACTAGACTTCCTGGCCAATTACAGCGTGACGTATATATGTTGGTTGATGCTGACCGCCCAGTTCATGTCGAAACAGCAACAGCAGCTACAGCCAAAGAAAGAAAGAAAGAGACTAAGAGAGTGAGTGAGAAAGAATGCCAGGTTAGGTGGGAGATAGGATTTATAATTGCTTGAACTGCGGGCGAGCGAACCAACAACACTGGAAGGTACTTGAGAACTTTGGGCCAGGTAGAATGAGCTCACGTACTTCATTTCCAGCTCCTCATCTACCACACTTCATCTCCCATGTTATACTCTCTTAACCAATCTTCTACTTCGTTAATAACTTATCTAAGGATCTTTTCTTGCATACACTTTAATATGCTATAGTAATTAAAGAAATAAGTTTTTTTTTCTTAAATATACAACTTTGCTTTCTAGTTATATACAATAAAAGTTAGAAGAACTCAAAAAGCAATTATTCAGAATTAATTTAATTATAATAATTGTTTTCATAATTTCCCAACTTTTTAGGACCATTAAACTTTCTAAATAGTTTTTTTTTTTTTTACTTCATCAAAAAAAATATTGCAAGTATAATTTTTGATCTATTTCCTTTTTTTTAAACTTTGACATGAAAAAAGACTTACTACTAATTAGGAGAACTGACTTGGAGCCTAAACGCTAGACTTAAACGAATTTAACTTACCACATTGAAGTGATCAAAGTTTTCAGCCGACAGTAACTACGCGCCACGATAGCTGAATGGTTAGAGGCGTAGTACCGCCAAGCTTTGGTGTATTGTGGTACTGAGTTCGATTCCCGGTCTAGGTTTTGGATTTTATTGCGAGAATATTCGATAATTTTCAGTAAAGTATGTTTGCTATCCGTCTCCGTCCACGATACCTAGCGGTAGTCCGCTTGAAAAAATAGACATTACTTTACTTTTCCATGTTAGTAATGATACTGAATTAGGAGAGCCAACTTTTGGCTTTTTTGGCCATAAAAACTGCCTCTAGGTAAAGGGTTTTATTAGGATTGGTAAAATCAGTACATTGTTAATTAATATTTGCTATATTTGGGGACTCATAACGATTTCGATAGATGTTGATAGAGGATAGTGCTGTGCGACCTGAAAGATCTGTTGTGCCACACCCGGAGCATTTTCAATTTCAGTTCATTATTAGGCAGTACTTTCTTTTTATTCACCTATCATCGAGCAGTAAGCTGTAGAAGCTCTTAGAAAAGGAAAATCTAAGGGCAACACACTGCTGGACGAACTTAAACGGGACCTCCGAATTGGACCCAGCGCGACACCATTAAGCTAATTTCCTCCCCATCCAGCGATCTAAACGACATTTTTACTTTCTCTTAGTAATGTATAAGAGCATATATTGCGTACCAGATTTACGAAATTGCGTATTCACCGGAAATATCCGTTTTGAGGTCCCCTGAGTCTAAAAAAGTCGTTCCAAGCGAATAGATCTGTAAGAGTGTGTGTGTGTGTGTGTGTGTGTGTAGGTATGAACAGAATATCTTAAAAAGAAAAAGTCGCAGAAAGCTCTAACTTTGGTATTACATTAAGATACTGCCACCTCATCAGACACCAAGATTTCGGGCAATATCCAACAACCGGAAGTAACACTTCGCTAATTTTTATTTTTTTTTCATTTTTTTATGATTTTCTCAAAAATGGCTCCAATAACTTATTTTAAACTTCGTATATTAACAACACATATAAAAAGCTACAACTTTTATTTGAAGTATTTCTCCGGGTTTATATTCATTTTTAAGAAGGACACTTTTGGGGGAGAGGTGGGGTTAAGTATTCCTGTTAAGTGCTATTTCAGTTTATTACACAGTTCTATCATCTAAATAATATTAATTAGAATTAAATATGTTGTTGAAATTCCGAGTTTGAAGAAAATTGGATGACCGGAAGTGCGTTTTTACTGAAAAGTATTTTTCAATTTTTTTCTACTATTTTCTCTAAAACTTATCCACGATTTCCTTTAAACTAAATTATGAGACCAGAACATACTAAGAGCTACAACTTTTATTTCAAACATTTCTCTGGCTGAAGTGATTTAAGGGAGTGGATTTAGGTTTTCCTTTATTATGCTATTTCAATTTATTTTGTTATTTGTTCAGGGTTATCATTTGTTAATTTCTAACCGAAATTAAAACTCATAAATAGAGTTGAAAGCTTTGCCTGTAAAACTGAATTTAGGTCAAAAAAAATCATATGTATTATATGTGGGCGTTTTATTACCCTGAACCCTGCAAGTAACCCTGAACTTATTGTGCAAGTTTTTGCGGTGCTAATCTGATCTTTAACAGGGTTTGGTCCAAATGAATTTTTTTTTGGTTCCTAACATTTACTGTTTATTTAATTGGGGTACTATTAAAATAAATGTTTATGATTTGGAATTTACATTTTATTTATCTTTTACTCAAATAATACATTTTACTGCAATATTAATACAATCGTTTATTTTAACCAGTTGCATAATGTTTTTGCTGCTTAGATAAATGTATGATTTGTACGTTGTTAATAATATAATGTTTATTTTTTGAATTTCACCTTCTGTTCATATTGGACATTTATTTCTTAACAAATTTTTTCTTAGGTTACTATAAGTAGTTTTATTTGTTCCCATTGTATAGTAACCGACAAATAAAAAAATTAAAAAACACATTACAAAAACTTTTAAAAATTATTTATACGTTTTTCCGCATATTTCATAAAAAGAAAATGTATTAGTTACTTATATTTCACATAAAAATAATTGATTTCAACTTTAATAAGATTATGATTATAATAAATATGAATAACTCACAAAAGTTTTTTTGTCTTAAAACATTCTCAAATTACAGAAGTGTTCTCAAACTTTTTGCAGTCGTGCCCCCCCCCCAACACGTTTCCATGACTCAGGGCTCCGTAAATACAATTTACAATACCTAACTTCTGTATTCAGTAAGTTCAAAGGCATTTTAACTTATCTATATAGATATTTCGCACGGAACTCATTGTAGGTGTAATGTGATTAGTTGAGGTGTTGTATGTTTGTGTTGTAGTAATGTGTGTTGTAGCATGAGTGGTATTGAAAGGGCTTATATGTGAATATGTTTTAGAGAGAGATATGTTTAAGAAATAGAGAATAAAAACCACTGTTTTAAATAAATAATTTAACTATAAGTAACTTTACAAAGTAATTAATAATTGTGAATATTAAATTAACTTATAAATTTACAGATACTCATGCACTTAATTGATTTAAATGTTCACGTAACACTACCTGGCACACTGTTCTCTCTCGAATGATTACTGGATGAATACTGTAATACGATTGATGAAACAATGCTCCTCATGGTAGTTAATACCTGCCCTTTATATTTGATTTCTAGAAGGGGTTAAAAGACAAGAGTGGCCAAGTTCTCCTACCTCTCTTGTAACGGTGTCTTGTACCTGGGTCCTTTGTCGCTAGGATGTCTTACGTTCATGTCACTGCACTAAAATACACTTGATTTTAAGTTAAAATTCACTAAATTATTTTCCAAAATTATTTCACTTTTTTCATTTGCTTCTTCCACCACATAGCACCTTTTCTTAATGCATTATTTACCACTTCCTGTAGTAAACCTACATTTAGCTAAATCTGATCGGGAATGTTAATAGCAATTTTTTTGCTAAACTCTTGCAAGTAATATTTTTTCTCGTATTTCAGCGCAGAGCTTTACCATAATATTCTTTTATTTTATAAATAAGTTTTGAATTGTGTGAGTCCTCGTTGTGCCAATCCGATAATTCTTCTTCATATTGCAATTCCAGTGCATTTAGCTCCTCCATTAAGTATTGGCAGCCTAATCCTAAATGGAAAACCAAATTGCTATCAAATACAAAATTATGAACCTACAAATGCTATAATATATAGCATTTGAATAATGTATATAAGAGTTTCAATAAATATTTTGAGTTATGTTCCACATAATCTTCAAATTACCTCTCTGTGGGGCGTACCTCCAACGATGAAGAACACTGCATTGGAGCAAAGTAGAAAAATTTTATATTAGCTGATGTTCCGCAATCATTAAATCTGAGATAATACTTTCATTGTTGACTTTTTGATTGTCGATAAATTAAATTTGTTTGATGTAAAATTGTAAGCCGATTTTGTAATGACATGGCTGTCAAAAGATGACAAAAACAAGATGGAGACAACGATCATAATAATATTCTGGCGGCATTATTGCCTTTGAAGATGTTAATGAATGACTTTTTGGATATTTAACTTGATGTTTTATCCAACAGATGCTTTACTCTAGCTATCTCAGAATATTCTGGGTTGTACAATATAAATTAGGAATCAATAGAATTTATTGAATATATTATCTCCTCTTTTTAGAATTAGTTCCTCCTTATAATGACAACCATTTGCCAGATCTTCTGTCACTATAAAAATAATAGTTTTGAGAAAGAGCGATAATATTCTAAATTTCATTTTTTTCTGAAAATCATTTATATGAATGTCAGTTTAGCAGCCTGTAAAGTTGAGAAAATACTTCCTCCGAGAGCAAGAAGAAAGAGTTATAAAAATAAATACACCTGAGGCGCCAAATTCTGCGATAGACAGCGAATAGATGAAGGATGATGACAGTAGCCACTGAAAACTGGTTTGTTGATTTGAAGCTTTCTTCAACTTTTTACTTAACAAAAAAAAAAAACAGAAATACCACTTTACCGAGTTTTGTTTTTTAATTATCGCG